>VMDO01002543.1:0-134823 GCA_007922755.1 Pedetes capensis
CAGTCAGCACCTGGTCTTGTTTTGACATTTTGTACAGAGCTTTTCCATCGTCTCTTTGCACATATGTAGTCAATTTGATTCCTGTATGTTCCATCTGGTGAAGTCCATGTGTATAGTCTCCGTTTATGATGTTGAAAAAATGTATTTGCAATGAAAAGGTCATTGGTCTGACAAAATTCTATCATGCGATCTCCAGCTTTGTTTCTGTCACCAAGACCATATTTTCCAAATACTGGGCCTTCTTCTTCGTTTCCAACCTTTGCATTCCAGTCACCAGTGATTATCAGTATGTCTTGATTCCATGTTTGATCTATTTCAGATTGCAGAAGCTGATAGAAGTCTTCCCTTTCTTCATTTGTGGCCTTAGTGGTGGGTGCATAAATTTGAATAATAGTCATATTAACTGGCCTTCCTTGTCGGCGTATGGATATTATTCTATCACTGACAACATTGTATTTCGTGACAGATCTTGAAATGTCTTTTTTGATGATGAATGCAACCCCATTTCTTTTTAGTTTATCATTCCCAGCATAGTAGACCATATGACTGTCTGACTCAAAATGGCCTATGCTGGTCCATTTTAGCTCACTGATGCCTAGAATGTCAATGTTTATGCGATCCATTTCTCTTTTAACAATTTCTAATTTGCCTAGATTCATAGTACATACATTCCATGTTCCAATTATTAATGGATGTTTACAGTTGTTCCTCCTCATTTTGAGTCGTGTCACATCATCACATTGAACACCCTGGGGTTTTACTCCATTTCCCTCATCACAGTAGACTCTACTTGGAGGAGGCAACTCTTCCCCAGTAGTCTTTTGAGTGCCATCCAACCTGGGGGCCTCATTTTCCGGCACTATATCTGACAGTGTTTCTTTGCTATCCATAGGGTTTTCAATGGCTAGTTGTTTCGGGAGTGGCTCGCCAGGTCCTACTCCCTATAGCCTGGGGTAGGGGAACAAAAGCTGGCTGCTTAGCTGGCCATAAAGGGGCTTTGGCAGTGGGCACTATGAGAAAGTGTAAGAATAGGACACTTTAACAGGAAGAGAAGATATATTCCTCGGGCATCTCAGCTGTGGGACGTCTAGTTCACACCACAAACATCTCACTTAATTGATGTGATGATTCCATGAGATAACTTCTAATATTACCCCCTTTTCACAGATCAGGAAAGTGACATCCAAAGAGGTTAGACAGTTTGTCCCATCATATAGATTCTTTCCTTCTTTTTTCTTTTCTTTTCTCCTCTCCTCTCTTCCTTCTTCTCCTCCTCATCCTCCCCCTCCCTTTCCCCTCCCCCTTCTTCTTCTCCTTCCTTCTCCTTCTTGTTCTTCTTGTTCTTCTTGTTCTTGTTCTTCTTGTTCTTGTTCTTCTTCTTCTTCTCCTTCTCCTCCTCCTCCTCCTCCTTCTTCTTCTCCCTCCTCTCTCTCTCTTTCTCTCTCTCTCTCTCCCTACCTCCATCCCTCTCCCTCCCTTCCTTCCTTTCTTTCTTCCTTTCTTTCATTTTTTTGAAAGAGGGTCTCACTATGTAGCCCAGGCTGGCCTTGAACTCATGATCCTTCTGCCTCTGCCTTGTAAGTGCTGTGATTACAGACAAGTGCCTGGTCACATAGGAAAATTAGGAAGAGGGATTTTGATTTTACCCTAAGAGAAGCAAAGGAAAAGCCTGGTTTTCTCAAGCCATACTCTAAGGAATCCTTCTCTTCAAGGGAATAGCAGAGAAAGGAGTGAAGGCAGGTTGCTGAAAACTTTACTCAGGCAATAAACTGATGGGGAGTGTGCCAGGCAACATCCTTCATTACCCACTGGAGCCCTTAATGTCTTCTAGAGGCTGGTCTGAGTGTGTGTGTGTGTGTGTGTGTGTGTGTGTGTGTGTGTGCGCGTGTGTGTGTGAAGAACAAGAGAGTATCTGATTGCTATGATGTAACTGCTTCCCTGAACAGTCTAGTGACCTCTGCTTCCAATCCACCAGAGAATTTAAATGCACCAGACTTGCTGGGAAGGGACAGGCCACAGCAGAGTTTGGCCCACACCCTCATCCCAGGTGAAGTGATGCTACTCTCCACTGGTCCTAAGTCTGTTTTATTATTCATGGTACCTGGCCGATTGCACAGATAGGGTTAGGAAGGTCAGTGCGGCATTAATATGTTGAATTGGGAGATGGTATGGGCTGGAGATGGAACCTGTCACACCAGAGTGATTCTTATTGAGGGGGCTTGATTTGATATTAATATTAATTTGATGTTTCTTCTCATCCTCAAGAAATTTGTCCTATCCAGATAGGAGAATGCCTGAATGCTAGCACCATGCAAAGCAGCAATATGTGTTGGGTTTATGGTGGAATAGAGGAGTTGAGGGAAAGGGAAGAGAGGTTCATAATTACCTACAGTCTTTAGTGTGAAGCTCTACCATGGATATTTGGGGAGGCAAGGATAGTGGCAATTACATGAGTTCCACATTTCTACCCAAATATATGGCTCCCAAATATGTTCACCTAGTCAAAAGCGTAAGAGCCAATACCCAAGGAGAAACGTGCCAAGAAAGTTGCTGTTCCCACTTCCCAGGCTTCACTCTGATGATCCGCAGCTAGCCACTTATTCAGATCACTGGGGAAGGCTTCGAAACATTGTCTGTGCCTGAGACCTAGCCTCTGTACCAGAGTCGCTGAGGTTAGGCCTGAGCGCTGGTGTGTTCAGACATCCCCATATGATTCTACTCTGCACTGAGGACTGCAAACAACCAGGATAGGCTGTCTTTGACATCTCCTCAAATGAAGCAAATAGGATGCAAACTCAGGGCCAGGCACCTTTGAGCATCACCTCCCTTCACTCCCAAGGCTTCAGCGATGGACTCCTCTGAGCAGGCATGAGAAGAAGGTGGTCAAGTTCTGGGCAGTTTCCCTACCCACTATTGCTGGTTCCCCCACTTGAAGGTATATCAGAATCATCTGGAGGGCTTGTTAGAACACCGATCTCGAGGTCCCACCCCATTGTTTTTAAATGTGATGGGTTTGGAATGGGCCTGAGATGCTGCTAGTCTGGGAAAGACATGCTGAGAACTACTGGCAAACACAGGAAAGTTCCAGCCAGGTGGATCATGCAATCTGTCTGATGCATCCTAAATACTTCCTCTAACTGGCTCCTCCAAGTGATGGAATTTTGCTCTCCCCTGGCTGTGGACAAAGCTGCTAAGCTCAAGGCAACATTCCTAGGCTCAAGCAGTGAATGGGTTCATGTATGGTGATCAGAAGTTGTCACTATTTGCCATGGTAGACACAGCCCAGGGTCCTGGTTTGCAGCACACTTCATCTCAGATCACACTAGAAAATGGTAGTAGCACAACTTTGGGAGCCTAATTAGAAGCATGCTTTGTCCTAAAATGATAAATCGAGATCTTATGCTTGAAACCCAAGATGCCTCTAGACTATAGTCTACCCAAAGGAGGGGCTGTGTTCCTTCACATCCATCCCTAGCATGGAGCCTGGGCAGGAGTTGACAATCAGTTAAGGTTTGCTGGAGGTATGTGCCTTCAGACCAAAGCCTAGTGCTGTCTGCACTCCCGGGCTCTGCTGACATTAAGTGGGACCAAGCTTTATTGGCATCAGATAGTCCAAAAGTCCTTCATCATTACCAACAGTATCTCTTCAGCAACTCCTGGCCTCTACCTTCCCTAGCGCCCCAAATTTATAACACACCACATGTCTCATTCTGGCCAGTGGTCTTCTAGGATAAGTGACATTGGTCACTTCTAGGCTGACACAGTGATGAGCCGGGTATTTTTCCAGGCTCTTTTCTCCTGTCACGTTGAGTGTGAAGTGGGTCCTCCCTCCCTGAGATGGGGTGGTCAGACTTCAGAGTGGGCACAATCTGGATTGCTGAGTCGCCCACATAGAACAGTTGCCCTGGAGAGTTGCCTGGACACTTGAGAGTGGAGAGTTGAATTTGTTGTGTTCTTGATCTGAGATTTAGCTTTGCTCCTGGACTTGAGACTTTTAGCTCTGTGTTTTAGACTCAAACTGAGGCCCCATGAAGACCACTTTGCTGCTCCATGAAAACCATCCTGTGTCTTGTGTAACAACAGCTTGCATGTAAAGGTGAATGGAGCACCATGGATTGCTTCTCCCCCTGGACGTTCACGTGTCTCTCTCTCTCTAATTAGAGGGAAAGGAAACAGGAAGGAGAGAGACAAGCAAAGGAAGAGGTGGCATGGGCGAGAGAGACTTTCTGCAGATTAAAGAGACTTCAGGTATCAGTGATCCTGTGGCATACAGAGAGAAATTTGAAGGGATAAAGGAAGATTCTTAGCCCTCCTGAAGTTTGGTATACCTTCTTGAAAAGTTACTTTGAAGACAAACTTCTTTTCTTGGCAAAAATTTTATGAAAATGTGAGGATGACCTATTTGAAACAAAACTAACACATTTTTCTTCCTTCTGTCCAATTCTGCCAGATAGCTACCAACTGGATATTATAGGTGAGGTCACCTTGCCAAAGAAAGGGAAAGTAATTTGCCCAAGGTCACAAGGCCGATCCCACCTGGGTCTGTCTACCCCCTGGCACACTTTTCCTGTGCTCCATGCTGGCAGAGGTTGCTCATCTTCAGGTGGAACCTAAAAGCCCCAGTGCGTATCAACCTGTCTGCCGTTGGCACCTCCTTCTGAGGCCTGGAGCTGCCCAGCCCGAGGACAGGCCCTCAGATCCTGCTCTTCTGCTGCTCTTTTAGCTGCTGCCTGGTCTTGCTCCCTGATGCAGAAGGCACTGAGACAAGATTCCTCTGCCTCCTGCCTCCTAGGCCAAACCCCTGCCTCTGCAGCCCCAGGCGGCAATGGCCAGGATTCCCAAGGGACGTCTCCTCTGTGAGCACCCTGGGGTGGCTACAGGTACATGGTGATTGTTGATCACTGGCCCTGCACCCCATCCCACCCTGGGAGCTCCTTCACTCTAGGTTACGGCTGGCATGAGCAACCTGATCTAATTCCCATGGCATGCCATACAATTACTACCATCTTCTCTCTGTACCATGCTGTGAAGAAGGCTGGGCAATAATGTTCTGCTAAGAGAGAAAGACTGGTAGAAAAAAGAGCTGTGATCTGGAGAGAAGGGGGAGTTGATACATAATGGATACAACATTTTTGTGAATTACAAAGTACAAATTACAGATGCTCATATTGTATAAGTTCATATAATTACCCTGTTTCTGATTTGTATCTTGCTTCTATTAAATTAATAGTGTTTGGACTGCTTTCCACTACAGCACTTACAGACTTAACAGTGTCCATTTTTAATGGCTATGTGGTTCATCCCATGCTTGTACTATATTTGGCTTAGCTAGACCCTTTTCAATGGATGCGTTTGTTGTTGCTTTGTGTTTTTTGCCATAGTAAATAATGTCACGGTGAACATCTTTACACATGATTCTCTTTCTTTCTTTTTCTTCTTTTTTTGAGCACATTTGTGGGTATAGCTAGAAGATATATTTCTAGATAGGTAATTGCTAGGTCAGAGTGTATGCTCTATTTAGATTTAAATAGTTATTGCTAAATTTAGAGGCTTCAAAATATACACAGTTGAGCCAGGGGTGGTGGCACACGCCTGTAATCTCAGCAACTCCAGAGGCAGAGGCAGGAGGATCATGAGTTCGAGACCAGAGGAAGTCTGCATAATTTAGCAAGACCCTGTCTCAAAAAGTTAAAAAAAATGGACTAGGGGTGCAGCTCAGTGGTACAGAACTTGCAAAGCATGCAAGCGTGAGGCCCTGGGTTCAACCCTCAGTACCACTATATGTATATATATATACACACACAGTCAACCTTACTAAACTTTTTTTTCCTATTGTGGTTTATGAGTGTTGTGCCACACTTAGAGAGCCCTACCCTCTACAGAAATCTCTCCCCTAGTGCTTTTATGGTTTTATCTTTGTAATGTTTAAATCTTTGCTCCATCTGGAATTCAAGTTAATGTAAGGAGTGAAATAGGGATTGAATTTTATTTTTTCCCAAATGGCTAGCTAGTTGTCCCAACACTGTTTATTGAAAAATCCATCTTTTTTCCCCCTTACTGATTTGGAATGTACAAAGTCATGTACAAAACTCCCACATGTATTGGGTCTGCTTTTTTTGTCAATCCTTTGTTCCATTCTGTCCAATCTGATGCAAGTTTTAATGACTGTTGTTTGATTATAAATTTTAATATGTGGTTGAGTTAGCCCCCCCATGACTCTCCCTTTTCAGAGATTTTCTTGCTATTCTTACATATTAATTTCATAAGGAAACAAACACAATTTTGTTGAATAAAAATGCCATAAGTATTTTGTTTGGGATAGCACATTACTCTCCCCATTCCTTTCTATTTATTAAGTGCTTTTTGTTGATTTTCTTCAGAAGCAAGTACAACTTTTTCTTCGTCTTGATGATTCACATTTATTTCAAAGTTTATCCCTTTTTGAAGGGATGGGATGAATGGCTGATTTTGATTAAAATATTTAAAGGAATATTTTCATTTTAACATATTTTCTACCTGATTATTATTTGACTATAAGAAAATTATCTTTTATATTTACTTTGCAGCCATTTATCTTACTAATCTGCCCTACTATTTCTAACAGCTTTCATTTGATTATTTTGGGTTTTCTGTTGTTAGGTGCTACTGAGTTGGGTCTGACTCATGGTGACCCTATTTACAACAGATCAAAACACTCCCTGGCACTATGTCAGTGCTTCTCTGCTATTCTTAAAGTTTTCAATGGCTGATTATTTCAGGATTGTTTTGGGAATGGGCTTCGAAGTCCTTCTGTTTTTTGTGGTGCTGGGAATCGAACCCATATCTTCAGAGAGCGCAGAGCAGCCCTCTACCAACTGAGCTAAACTCCAGTCCTATATATAGTCTAGAGCCTAATAGTCTAGAACCTAAAAATAATGATAATATATCTGTTCCAGTGGAAAGTTTTCTATGCTGTGACATTAAACATATTGTTGGCTTTTAAAGGATATGTTTATGTATTCACAAAAATATCAGCATTCACATGTATGCACATATTTGTGTATATATATATATATATATGCAAACAAATCTGCACATTAATCAGGTTAAAGTTTCCATCTATTTTACTAAGAATTACTATTGTAATTCATATTGACTTTCACCAAATGTTTTCTTTATATCTGTCAGATGATCACATTATTTTTGTCATTTAGTTTATTAATATAATGAACTATATGAAAAGATCTATTCTTTAATTTTCCTAGCATCCCTGAATGAATTCTGTTCTTTTCATGGGTTAGAATAAGAATTGCTATATTATATTTGGTACTATTTTATTTAGGGTTTATGTATCCATAGAATGATTGTTGTTGTTGTTAGATGCCATCGAGTGGGTGTCCAACTCATAGCAACCCTATGTACAACAGGTGAAACAGTATTGTCAGTGCTTCTCTGCTATTCACAGTGTTTTCAATGGCTGATTTTTTTGGGGGAGTGGATTGCCGGGTCCTTCTCCCAAATAGAATGATTACTTATACACTATTTTTATGCTATCTTTGGTAGATTTTAATAAACATTTTTCTGGCTCTTTTATTAAAATGAATTTGGAAGCATAGGTGGTCTGTAAATAAAGGTACACATTTGGGTAAAAAAAGGAGGTGGATGTTCAGGTTTAGGGAATAACATGTTTAGGGATAGGAAGCTGGGTGTGTGTGTGAATGTGTGTGTGTGTGTATGCATGTGAGTGTGTTGTATTTCTTTGTAAGGAGCTAGGACCTGATTCAGCTAAATGAGGTCTCCAAACTTCCTTTTAATTTACACTTCTGTCAGTAAAACAAATTTGAGCCCAGTTCCTCAAATGTTTGTTCAATTAATCTGTGAATGATAATATGTATGTTGTTGCTTGGTGCTGTCAAGTCAGTCCCCGACTCAAAGCGACTGTATGTGCAACTGATGAAACACTACTGTCATGCTTTTCTGCTATTCATAGGGTTTTCAATGGCTGATTGTTTTTTGGGAATGGGTTACCAGGTCCTTCTCCCAAGCCTACAGCCCCTGGTGTTCCCAGGCAGTCTCCCATCCAAGGACTAACCAGGCCCAATCCTGCTTAGCTTCCGAGATCAGATGCGATCAGACACCACAGTGGTACAGCTGCAGGTGATAATTTGTATACCTGTAGCTCTATGTTAATAAACCTTGAGAACACTTAAATATTTATCAAGTTCAGTGAAATTTTACAAAAGTATTATGTCATGTCTCCTGTAACTTAAACACCATTCAAGAAATTATAGATTATTTTCCTAATATCATAGCTTACCATTAGATACCAGATAGTCAAAATATACCATTTTAAGCGAGTATAGAATTAATATTTTAAAAATCCTTTTTGCAATTCTATTTTTAGTTCTGACTGCTTGTCAGATATGATTTCCCTGCCCCTCTTTAGATCTGGTATTATTGTTGCTAATGACCTTGCCCTAGGTGTACGGGGTCTAGCCTGTTATTCTCTCATCACTCACCTATGCTTGGACCATTGGTAACCGCATAATACTCCTGTCTGGAGGGTCTGGTAAGTGAGGACACTGTTGACCCTGTGGGACACAAACTCTCTTCCATTAGGAACTGAGATCTCTGTCGGACCAGTGACCTGAGAAGTGGACCCAGCAAAAGTGCCACTGTCAACCTATATGTTAAAAGGCTCATTCCTTTCTTATATTTTCAGATTCAAGCTAAACATAGATCATCAGTCTTTCATGTTGCATTTCTCTATCAAGGGCGTCCATAAAAAGATTCTAGTATTTTCTTCCATTACTTAAATAGATTATCCTGCTTTCCTCATTTTGGAGCCCCTGGGGGGACCAGTGAGCCAGGTAGGAGATGTTGGAGATGGAGCAGCCTGGACACAGGACTCAAGGGAGGCCAGGCCGGGGGCAGAGAGGCCAGTGATGGCTGTGAGTGGAGGAGAAGAGCGAACAGAGGGGCAGTGGAGAGCAGCCAGACAGCACTTGAAAAGGCCGTGATGGGGGTCGTGGATTTGTTTTTTGTTTTCAGCAATGGGGGTTGAACCTAGGGTTTTATGCATTGTAGGAAAGTGCTCTGCCACTGTCCCAACCCAGTTTTTATTTCTTTATTTTGAAACAGGGTCTTGCTAAGTTACGAAGGCTGCCTCTGGCCTCAGACTCATGCTCCTCCTGCCTCCACTTATTGAGTCACCGGGATTTCAGATAGGCACCATGGCACCCAGCAGGAGAGCAGGTTTTAATAAGTCCCAGCTACTTCATCAGACTGGAGTGGATGGAAGTGGGATCAGCTGTCACTCAGGTAAAGACACAGAGCATGAGCAAATGCAGCAAATGCTGACTTCTGAGGGGTCATGGGATGCACAGGCAGGCAGACATGGAGCTCTGTAACTGGCAGAGGTCAGGAGAGCTAAAGGGGGACTTGGAGACCTCTGCAGAAGGTTGGTGGTTGAATCCCAGAGGGTGGCTGAGGCCACACAGGAATGTACATGGAGCAAAGCAGAAAGCAGTCAGCACCCTGGGGACCACAGGGGTTAGGGGCACCAAAGAAGGCTCTGGTGCCATGAAGGGGGTGAGCAGTGGCCTGTTTTGTCCCAAGGCTTTATATAAAGTCTCAGCACCTCAGCTGGCGCAGCTGTTTACACGTGCCCTGAGTTGGGGATCCTGTCTCCAGCCCCTCTGGTCCCCTGCTAGGAGCATGAGGGTGACTGAGGTGCATGGGCAGCCCGAGTCCTCTAGGCCCAGGAGAACTGTCCCACAAAGATCACCAGACTGCTGTCCCCATGGAGGGCCTGCTACTTGCACAGCAGACCCTCCTTGCACGAGAGCCACACCTGGGCCCCGTTTTCCTGTTGACAATTCTATTGTGTCGCTACCAAGTATAAATTAACATTATAAGGAAAATCAGAGTCTTGTGGATTTTGATTGCCATTGTTTTTAAACATTTGTTTAACTGTACAGTGACCAGGGGCCTTCTAATGGTAGAACCGTAATTTGCAAATGAAGGAGATAATTCCCGTCTTTGGAGCCAGGTGGCCTGCATTTGCCTTCTGTCTCTGCAACATACTGCCTATAGATTTTAGGGCAAGTTAACTGAGCCTCCCCATGCCTCCGTTTTCTCAACTGTAAAATGGAAACAATAATGTTCTGGGGTTTCAAAAAGACCATCTATGCAAAGCAATAGTGCTCAGACAATGCCGTTGGCTTTAAGCCAATGTTGTTGTTGTTGTTGTTGTTAGGTGCCGTCCAGTCGGTATCCAACTCATAGCAACTCTCATAGGGTTTTCAATGGCTGACTGTTTTGGGATTTACTTGGGAGTGGATTGCCAGGTCCTTCTCCCATTTTTGAGGTGCTGGGAATTGAACTTGGGACCTCAGAGACTGCAGCTCAGCACTCTACCAACTGAGCTAAATCCTAGCGCAAGCCAATGTTCTTGTTGTTGTTGTTGTTATTGTTGTTGTTGTTGTTAGGTGTCGTCAAGTCGGTGTCCGACTCATAGCGACCCTACTTACAACAGGTGAAACACTATTGTCAGTGCTTCTCTGCTGTTCTAGGGTTTTCAATGGCAGATCAATTGGGAGGAGGTTGCCAGGTCCTTCTCCCAAGCCTACAGTCTCTGGTGTTCCCAGGCGGTCTCCCATCCAAGTACTAACCAGGCCCGACCCTGCTTAGCTTCCAAGATCAGTGTTAGGGTGACTTAAAGACAACATTGGTCAGAGGAAAATCAGGAAGAGGAATTGGCCTCTGGTCAGGCCAGGGGGTCTTCAGCTGGACCTTCTTGGGGTAATGAGGCCCGGGAATTGTGGCCACCTTCATCTGTGAGTTATCACTTCCCCATGGTTTTAAAATGACTCTTCATACAAAGCAGCTCTTTCATTTCTTCATTTTGATTAACGGCTGAGTATTATGCTTTCCAAGCAAAGGAAAGAGAGGTGATTTGGGAATGGCCTGGGCTCTTTGTGGAACATCAAGAGATACTGGTATTTGCAACCTGAATTAATTCTATACACCTATTCTTGCAGTAAATAAAAGAACATTTTTATTAGGCTTCAGAATAGAAAGGAAGCATCAGGTGTCAGCTATTGAAGAGAGGTGTGGGAAGAAAACTCAAAACTGAGAATATTGTACTTATGAGTTGATTTTTTAAAAATATAAACAAAGAAAGCTGCTATTGTTTGGTTTCCATGGCAGAGCTTATCACCAGCTGTTGGACACCAGGATTCTGTGGGAGCACTACTGAGTAGATCATTTGTGAAAATCTCAAAAGTTCTTCATGACAACTACATATTTTTTACTACATATATTTTTATTATGGCAAAATACACATGACATAAACCTTCCATTTTAACAATTTAGAAAGTGTGTAATTTATTTGCAGTAAAGAGAATGCCATGAAGTACAACACAATGTTGTACAAGCATCACCACTCTCTAGTTCCAGAAAGTTTTCACCATCCCAAAAGGAAGCCCTGTACCATCAAGCATTCACTGCTCATTCTCCCCCCTCCAGCCCCTGCCATCCACCAATCTGCTCTCTGCCTCTATGGATTTTCCTATTCTCAGTATTACATATAAGTAGAATCATATGTTTATGATCATATTTTAAAAACACATATAGTGCCACTTTCTTTGGATTAAAGGTGGAGCATTAAAGGTGGAGAATTATGTGCTCTCCCTCCTCAGATCCCACTAAAGGAATTGTTGTTAGGTGCTGTCTAGTCAGTGTCCGACTCATAGTGACCCTACCTACAACAGGCGAAACACTATTGTTGTGCTTCTCTGCTATTCATAGGGTTTTCCACGGCTGATTGTTTTTTGAGGAGGAGTGGGTTTCTGGGTCCTTTTCCAAGCCTACAGCACCTGGTGTTCCCAGGCAGTCTCCCATCCAAGTACTAACCAGGTCCAACCCTGCTTAGCTTCCGAGATCTGACGGGATCAGACGCCATAGTGGTACAGCTGCAGGCACTAAAAGAGTACAACATACAAACCCACAAGAACAAAGAGATTGGTAGAGAAGATATCAGTGACAAGAAACTTCAACATGTTGTTAGATGCTGAAAAGAAAATAGAGAAAAAGATAGAGAAGCCACAGCCTAAAAAGTGTATTGATCAAAGAGGCAATTCGCCCCTGAGATCCTGATGAGGGACAGGAAAGTGCCACTTACGGGGTAAGTCACAGGGCTAAAGACAGGGAATTCACCCCAAAGATGAGGTCATAGCAGCCAAACCCTGTCATCCATCACCGAACACCTCATTTGCACATCAGTGACCACATGTCTACCCCCTTGTGTAGACGAGAGTTTTCTCTCTGGATGACCCAGTGTGTGACACTTGGGAAGTTCCAGCAACCCTGCCTGGTCAGCCTGAAGCAGGGCCCACTAATGAACAAAGGTTCTTTTTTAGTGATCCTGTACTTCCGGTCACCTTCTGTTGCCACATAAACAGTTAAGATCCACTAAGCATTTGATGAAGGCTTCCGGCAGGAAAGAAACAAACCAATGTTCACAGAAAGAAGACTCACTCTAAACAAGAGAGATAAGTCTGCAAATGGAAAAACAAAACCAAAACTTAAAACAATAGCGACTCAGTCTCTGAATGGGTATTTTAATTGGAGTCCTCAAAACATTAGGAGAAGATAGCCAAGAGTGAAAGGAACTCTAAGCAAGTAAGAATGAGTTGTTAAGAATTAAAAATCTTATGACCAAGGAAAAAATTCAATAGATGTACAGAAACTTCATGGAGGGGAGAGGATAAAGACAGAAAGATGGAAAATAACAAACACAGGATCTAATCCAGGAGGCCGGATGTGATTGTTCTGGAAAGTAACCCAAACATAAGAGAGGGGAGAAAATTCTTTTGCAAATTCAAGAGGATGTTCCAAAGTGGAAGGATAAATGCTGAGACTCCTACTTAAACTCCACAAAGAATGTGGGTGTCACATTGAAGATGAAGGTGCACCTGACTCATGTCATGGTATTTTCAGTCACATCATATGCTTGTGAAAGCTGGACAGTGAAAAAGGGAGACAGGAGAAGAATTGATGTTTTTGATTTATAGTGCAGGAGATGAATATTGAATATACCATGGACTGCCAAAAGAACCAATAAATCCATCCTAGAGGAAGTGCAACCAAAGTGCTCCTTGGAAGCAAGGATGGCTAGACTGTGTCTTACGTACTTTGGACATGTAGTCAGGAAGAACCAATCCCTAGAGAAGGACATCATGTTTGGGAGAGTGGCAGGTCAATGAAAAAAAGGAAGACCCTCAATTAGATAGATTGACACAATGGCTGCCACAATGGGCTTAAACATAAATAAGCTCATTGCCTGGCACAGAATTGGGGAGTGTTTTGTTTTGTACATCAGAAGACAGCAGTGCTGTGTCTTCACAGTTGTGAAGGAAGTGATTTCAACCCAGAGTGCTGCATTCAGTCTGATCACCCACTGAATGTGAGAAGATGGTGGTGTTTTCACACAGATAAATTCTCATCTTTTTATGTGCTTCAGGAAAACTGGGCAGGAGACAAGACAGTGAAGGACCTGGATGCAGGAGGAGATAGAGTCCCCTCACAGGCAGTGTAGAAATGTTTCCAGGAGGGGCCCTGCACAGCAAGACCAGACAGCACCTTGGGCAGTGTAGAAAGGAGCCCCCTGGGGACATCTTCAGGATAAAGAGGCCTCTGTACCACACCCAGTATGATGACATAAAGGCAACCTATGGATATGTCAGTAACAGGACATCAGGGAAGCAGGAATGCACTTAGATACCAGGCCATACAGAACATGACCAGGACAGGAAATGAAGTCATGAGCACCCCTTCCCTTTGCAGGCGACACATTTACTTTGTCATAATGATGCAAACTACTGATTATTGATTTAACAAAAATGGTGAAATAACTATATTAGGAGGATGTGGACAGGTGAGGAGGGGACAGACTAAGAGAGTTAAGCGTCCATTAATCTTAACACCATAATCAATAGATAATGTCGACAGTGGATAAATCAGGAAATAATAGTGGAAGCACATTATCTGGAAATGTAGAAGAAACTAGTAGAAGAAATACCTGAAAGATGTTGAAAGTGCTGGCATCAGGGGAACAGGAACGGGGTGGGAAGAGCTGCAATAAAAAGCCATTGTTTCCTTTTTTGATAAAATGTAATTTTTAAAAACATGTGCATGTATTCCATTGATTTTTTAAAAAAAGTAAAGCAAATAATAAAAAGCTCAAGCTGTAGTATGAAAAAAAAACAGTTTATATGGCATTTGGAAGCTAATTCATTTGTGATTAAGACAACTATGTTAGATAACCATAGGGAATTTTTTACAAATTCAAATGCTATGACAATTGAAAAATGGCTTCCTTACAAAAGAAGACAAACCTGCCCCCAGCAAAAATGAGTTTCTTTCCATTTCTAGAAGAAAATTCATTGCTCATTATGAGAATACATACAAGGAGTCTCTATCAACCTACAACCTGAGTTGTTAAACTTAAAATTTAACAGTTTTAAAACTTTATAAAGACCGTGAAAAGCCTTTATAACGCTGTAAATTCCAACCTGGGTGGAGGCATGAAGTCCATACAAATTCTGCTTTGCTTCAACTTGAAGTAACTCGGCATATAAATCCTTAGGAATCAAGATGAATCTTAAAAGTGAAATACTTTCACCTTTGTAGGGAAAGCAGTTTTAAGCAGTGTGCAGGTCAGCAAGAAAGGAACTCTAAATTATGCTCTGCATGTACGCATACTCCCACAAGGGCGGGGCTGTCATAGAAATTGTTGGGGCTCAGTAAGCTGGGAAGGAACAGAGGCTCCTCTCTTCCTGAGTGAGCCATGCTTGGCTCCTAGATGCCATGGACAGCACCAGATGTTTCAGTCAGCTGGTGCTGCCACAACAAAATGTCATAGCCTAGGAAGCTTCCGCAACAGAACTTTCCTTTTCCTAGTTTTGGAGGGTGGAGTCTAAGATCAAGATGGTGGCAGGTTTGGTTTCTCCTGAGTCTTCTCTACTTGTCTTGCACATGGTTGTTTTGGTTCTCTGTCTTGACACATGGCATTTTCTCTGTGCAGATACCTCTAGGGCATCTTCTTATAAGAACACAAGTCTTATTGGATTAAGACCTCATCCTTATGATCTCATAAAACATTGCTTCTTTAAAGTCCTATCTCCAAATAATAGTCTCACTGGGGATTTGTTGTTAGGTGCTGAGTCAGTGTCCAACCCATAGTGATCCTATGTACAACAGGTGAAACACTACTGTCAGTGTTTCTTTGCTATTTACAGGGTTTTCAATGGCTGATTGCTTTTGGGAAGTGGGCTGCTGGGTCCTTCTTCCAAGCCTACAGCACCTGGTGTTCTCAGGTGGTCTCCCAGCCAAGTACCAACCAGGCCTGACCCTGCTTAGCTTCCAAGATCTGATCGGATTAGACACCACAGTGGTATGGCTGCAGACCTCATTGGGGAAGAGGGCTTAAATATATATATGTGTGTGAGGGAGAAGTGGTACAACTGAGTGTATAACAAAGGGTGGGCAAAGAGTTGTTCTACAGTGAATTCTGTTTAACTCTGGTGGGGACCAAATGACCAAAGGGCCCTTCTTCAGAACCCTTTATTGAAGAACACACATTAACCAAACCTGGAACCATCTTCAAATCTGTGCATAGAAGCTAGATCTCTTGCTGACCAGCTGTCAGTGCTTGTCAAAAGCTCAGGCTGCCACAGAGGAGTACTCCCTGAGTGGCTGGCTGCATGATGATGTCATAGCACAAATGGATGAGATTCATGATCAGATCTATTTCCAAAAGAACCTCCAGTCTCCCAGGTCTTAGTGATTGGGAGAGTCAACACCGTGAGGCATAGGAAACAGCTTGGAGGAGAGTTCTCTGACAGGCTTTCCCACAAGACTCTCCAAGGTATGCCATGGTCCAGTTCTCTGGCACATGGGATGGTCAGGAATGACTGGGCATCTGCTTTGATGACCAGAGCTTATGTAGGAAAAAAATTCATATTTTATTCTATGGCTGAGCTATGATCATCTGTAAGTCATTATAATAATGTCAGCATGTAATTCAACCAAACCCAAGATGAGCTCTAGTGGGAGGCTTGAGGGTCGGACAGACATATATATATATATGGTTGGCTGGGAGTAGAAAAGAGAACTAAATCCCATCTCTCATAGATAGAGGCCAGTGAATTCTCTTCTTTGATAGAAGAAAGTCAACAAATAATGCCTACAACTAAAATGTCATGAATTAGCAATTTGGACATATTATTTAGAAGCATTGAGGTAAGTCCCCAATCAGCTAACACAGGAGAAAGTTGTTAGAAAGGGAAAGAGATGGGGAAGGAACTTACTGTTTTATTTTTTAAACTGCATACCTTATAGAACAAGTTGATATTTTAAGCTCTGAGCATGTAGAACTTTGATGAAAAAATAAGCAAAATTGTGGGGGAAAAAATGAAAGGAAAATAAATCATGCTGACCCAAATTCATGTATCCCAAGATAACTCCATAGAAAATGCAGCAGCCTTGGACACACAAGTAATAATAGCGATGGTAATAACAATAACAAAACATCTGTACATTAACTCTTTGCTAAGAAAGTTCATCCATTTAATAAGCATTTATTGAGCATTTCCTATGTGGCAGGTCACTATATCCATGATAGTCCTATTTCTTGCTCTCGTAGATTTTAATTCCAGTGGGGAAGATTTAAAAAACATAATAGGATAAAAATTATTTCATATAATGTTGAATGCTTTGAGTATAATAAAGGATAATAGGCGAGAAAATAGGTGGAAAGAATAATTATTTAGATTGAGTAGTGAGGGATGACCTTTTTTTTTTTTTTTTTTCATTACTTAGGGTTTGAACTGAGGGCCTCACGCATACTTTGCGAGTGCTCTACCACTGGGCTACACACCCAGCCCATTTTTTACTTTTTATTTTGAGTCAGGGTCTTGCTAAGTTATGCAGGCTGCCTCTGCTTCCCAAGTTGCTAGTATTACAGGCTTGTACTACTACGCCCAGCTAAGTTGGAGCTCAGACTTTAACAGTAAAGGGGCAACCATGGGAAAGGCAGATTTAAAGGAATGTTCAAATGGCCTGAGGTTGGAACAAACTTACTGTGTTTGAAGAATAGCCAGGAGGCCAGTGTGGCTAGGTTGTGATAAGCACATGAAGGGAACATGAGATAGGGATATGAGGGAGGAAGAAATAGAATACCAGCAGGCCTTGTCAATGTTTGTAAGGAGTTAGATTTTACTTTAAGTTTGATGGGAAGACATTGGGGGTGTGGGGTGGGTTCAACAGAATACTTTTAAGATCTGATTTACACTTTTAAAAATGAGTCTGGTTGTTGGCCAAAGACCAGATTGGGGCAGGGATGGAAGAAGGAGACAGTAGTGGGACTAAGTACAACTTAGAGACTTGCAGAATTCCAGACAGCATGGAGGCTGTGGAGTTAAAGCCCCATGGGCAGATTTGGGCTGGGCTCTTAATTTAAGTAGAGCTCTAAAGGGCAGCTAGAAGGCCACTGTGGGGAGAGGAGCAGAAGGAAGGAATTTTACTGCTACAGCTGGCCTCCCCAAATTCCCAGGCTCCTTTTGACATATGTGAACAGAAGTCCTGGCCAGGGGCAGTTGAGGCACCTGAGTGATTATGCAGGGAGTAAAGACTTGCCAAATTGCTTTAAACTCAGCCCATCTCCATCCTGGCTTTCACCACACTTGACGTGAACGTGTAACCGAGCTTGTAAATAACCATGCTTGGAGGCAGAGCTGGGAATTACGCCCCTCTAGACAGCTATTCAGAGGCTGAGAGAATAGGACCCACTTGCTGTAATGCTATGCATTAAAAAGCACTTAGGCTGCTAAAACCAGCATTAGAATTGCACATAAACATTGCTGTCATGCTCTCAATGGGACTCTGGAGTCCAAGTGGGAATCTCGGAGTTTGCAGAGGGCAGAAAAACCATCTAGGGCAGTGTGATGAGCTCTCCCCCTCGGCTCACTGGGCAGCACCACCTCTCTCCTGTGGAGACTCCCCCATATAAATGGGGAGAAAAATGAGCTTATTCCCAAGCCAAGATTAAACTGGGTCCACAGTGTGCAAAGATGATGGGTCTTGGAGAGAGGAGAAATGAAACCGATCCATGAAAACACATTCATCCAGGGGTGGCAGGAAAGGGTGGTTGAGGTGATCTTGGAAGTTTCATGCAGCGCCAGGGACAGTGCCTGGCACATAGTGAACTATGAATGAATGAACGAATGAATAGGAGACCCATGCACTTCTAAAGTCTAGTCTCAATGATCTTTTGTTTCACTCCACTTCTGTTTCAGCATCAGATGAATCTGCTGAGCCAAATCTCCACAAAGGGCCTTAGGGGTTACATATGGGCAAGGGGCACTCCCCTATGACTTTGTGCCACACACTCAGGGCAGCCCTCCCTCCCCAGCAATTCATCCTCTAATGTGGTCTGAAGTCTAGAATGATCCATGACTGAGTAGAAGAAAGTGAGTTGAGATTAAGTAGCCATCTGGAGTACCCCCACCAGACTTAGTTCATTTTAGGGAATAATTGCTGGGATTAGCTGGCTCTTTGGATAATCATCAACTCTCACATTTACTGGGTTCTTAAGGAAGTGAAAAGAGATATCTCTGAAATTTCAAGTGTCTAGCTGGGGGTGGGGGAGACCTGGGATAAGGACTCTGTCCTGGTGTGAGGCTAACATTTATGCATTTTGCCTCATTCCCCGTCTATAAGAAAGAATGAACTTACTACCAGTTTTGCAAGGATGCTTCAGGATAAGTAAGTCACTATTTGTTGTTGTTGTTGTCTGGTGCCATCGAGTCGGTATCCGACTCATAGCGACCCTTACAGGGTTTTCAATGGCTGTTTCAGGATTGCCTTTGGAGTGGATTGCCAGGCCCTTCTCCCAAGTCACTATTTAGGGACATAGTAATGCAGATCCACAAATGTGAAACTTCTCATGGGAGAGAAAAAAACAGTTAAAAGCAAATACACTAAATTCCTCTCAATCCCTGAAACAGCTGTCTTAGGGTCTTGTTGCTAAAAAGTCCTTCTCTGGGCTTTATTCAGCTTTATTACCATGTTGATTCTTATTTGATATGTAATTATCCATAACTTACATACAGCTTTACAATAAATTAAAAACAACATGTATTAAGAAAGTGTGTACCTTAATGTAAAGGCCTGACATTAGCTAGAGAAAAAGAAGGTAAATTCAAACAAAAAACAAAAACAAAAATAAACATAAAAACAAAGAAACAGACATAAATTTATCAAAAGTTTTAAAGTAGAAAGGAGTTCATGTTCTGTTTGTGCATGTAAAAGAGATACAGGAGAAAAAAGAAGGAAAGAAAATGATAGCAAGTAAATAGCTACGTTTCCAGTCTTCCCTTCCTAAAGACAAGGTAACATGTCAAACTTTTCAGAAATTTAGCTGTAAAAATGTCCACGGTTGAAAAATTTCTATGGGGTTCTAGAAATAGTGGGCTATATATATATGCTATATATATATGTATGTATATATATCTGTACCCCATAAATGGTAATGCAGTTTATATGCACAATTATCAAATTAGGAAGTTAGCAATTGCATTTCCCTAAACATTAAAAAAATTTTAATTAACATGTAATGATAATTACACATATTTATGGGACCTATGAGGGTCACTATGAGTTGAACTGGACTTGAAGGCACCTAACAACCACAGCTACCCCATAAATTTGTATAATTAAAATACTAATTAATAAAATAAAAAGAACATTCATGTACCTACTATGGATAAGAAACAACATTATCAGTTGTTTTTTTTATCTCCCTCCACAAATGTCTAGAAGTAAGCACACCTAAGTTTTGTGCTCATCAGTCCCTTTCCTTTCTGAATTATTTTAACACAGGTTGATATCCTCAAACTATACAGTGCTTTGTTTTTCCTATTTTCCACTATAAATAGCAGGTGACTTTTTCACTACTTTCACTACTTTGGTCTTTAATTTTTATTTATTTATTTATTTGTTTGTTTCTTTTTATTTTTTGCAGTACTTGGGGGTTGAACCCAGGGCCTTGTGTTCACATGCTTTGCAGGTGTTGTACCACTGAGCTGTACCCTCAGCCCATTTTTTAGTTTTTTTATTTTGTGACAGGGTCTTGTTAAATTATGCAGACTACCTCTGGTCTTGAACTTGTGATTCTCCTACCTCTGTCTCCAGAGTTGCTGGGATTACAGGTGTGAGTCACCATGCCTGGCTTGGTCTTTTATCTTAATGAGCCACCCAGCCCATTACTTTCTCTACTTTCTTCTAATCTGTCAGCCCAATTATACATCATGTGTTAAACATTTTTAGTAATTCTCTTCCCAATATCATAATCTCTCTCTTTCTATTGAATTTCCTTAGAAGGGTGCTTGTAAATGTATAATAAGGACTTTGGGTTTGATTGGTAGCATTTGTTGATTTCCTTGGTGTAAATCTTCCTACTGTGGATGATTTCAAGATATCACCAAGGATGTCACTGAGCAGGGAATTTTGGAAGAGATGATCATAATTGGCCCTTGCAAGCTGGGACAAGCCAGCACCAATACATACCAAACTATATATAACCTTGACTCTGTTGTTACTGTTGGTAGGTGCCATCAAGTCAGATTCAACTCATAGTCACCCTATGTACAATAGAATGAAACACTTCCCAACACTGTGCCATGCCCAACACTATTATCAGTGCTTCTCTGCTATTCAAAGGGTTTTCAATGGCTGATTGTTTTCGGTATTGGCTACCAGATCCTTCTCCCTAGCCTATAACACCCAGTATTCCAAGACAGTCTCCCATCCAAGGATTAATCAGGCCTGACCCTGTTTAGCTTCCAAGATCTGATGAGCTTGGGCACTAGACTAGTATGGCTGCAGGCTACCTCAACTCTACATAAGTCTAATGAAGCAATTTTTATTTATGTCCTGTTATATTGGAGCAATCAATGGACCAAACAGAACCAGAAATCAGAGGGCAAAGGAACCTTTAATATAATCCATACATGTTAGCATCTTTAGGGCAGAGAAGGGGGCTATATTAATTCCTTATTTCTGCTTTAACAAATTATCACAAACTTAGTGACTTAGATGACACAGATATTTTCTCCTAGAGTTCTGGTGGCTAAAAGTCTAAAATGAGTCCCATAGGGCTAAAATCAGTTATTAGATCTATGATCTCTTCAGAGGCTCTAGAGGAGGATCTGTTCCCTTTTCTCAAGCCTAAAGCTACATTCTTTTTTCCCCCTCCCTTTATTAGTAAATGATGGTGGGGTACAGAGTAATACAGCATTGTAAAGCTACATTCTTTTCATTCCTTGGCTCACAACCCCTCCTGCATCTTCAAAGCCAGCTGTGGCCTCTCTCTCTCTCTCTCTCTCTCTTTCTCTCTCTCTCTCTCTCTCTCTCTCTCCCTCCCTCCCTCCCTCTCCCTCTCTCCCTCTGACTTCCTCTGCTCCTTCCCCAGGGCCTTCTCTTCTGTATCAAATCTCCCTCTGCCTCCCTCTTACAAGTACCCTGTGATAGGGTTTAGGGTCTTTTAGTATAATCCAGGATAATTTCTCCATCTCAAAATCCTTAACATTCACATCTTCAAGGTTGCTTTTGCCATAGGTTCAAGATATTATGAAGTGGATATCTTTGGGAGTCATTATTTAGGTAGAAGGTAGAAAGTGGATCTGAGAGGGAAAATGGAAAGTATACAGTCCACCCCTTTGTCCCATGGTACCCAGTTTTATTCTCCCTTCAGGTGAAAAGGCCATGCCTCTGAAACAGGAAATACTTATAGTCCTATCAAGTACTATATTATGCAGAGTGATGCAAATTTGGTCGTACTCCCTTCTGAAACCTAAAACAATTGTCACCTCCAGTGTTTCTCATACATGGTAGAGTGAGGGGGACAATCAATTAATGTGGAACATAAATTATGCAGGCCCCCATTTCTACAGCTGGTCCTGAGGTCCATGTTGAGGATCCCAGAAACCAAGGAATCTGGGATCCTTACCACTTTTGAGGTGCACTTAGCACGGAACCAGGTTGTTGTTGTTATTTTTGTTGGGTGCTGTCGAGTTGTATCTGACTCATAGTGACCCATACAGGGTTTTTAATGGCTGATTGCTTCAGGATTGCCTCAGGAGTAGATTGCCACATCCTTTTCCCGTTTTTGCGGTGCTGGGAATAGAAATCAGGACCTCAGAGACTTCAGAGCAGCATTCCACCAACTGAGCTAAATCCCAGCCCCAGGGATCCAGGTAGAATGTCATTCATGTGAGGAGGTAGGATGATATTCTTTGGGGTTTCATATGTTTGGAATCCCCTCTACCATGTACAACTGCTGCACCAGGAAGCAACAGGGATGCAGGGACTATTCTGTGATGCTCACCCTCTCCACGGGTCTCACTGTAGCATGAGGCACGAGTCCTTACAAATCCTATGTCGCCTAATTAAAGGAGGACCTGTCAAACAGCGCAAGGTGGGAGCGTGGGAAAAGTAGCTCAGAGGTTTTGATAAACTGGTTTTGCAAGTAGACATCTGTGTTTTTCTATTTTACACCTAGACAAGGTTTTTTGAACTTAAGAGCCATAATTGGCTGCCATTGTCTCTCTGGTTTCACAGTGATCCCTTGTCCCAAAGTAATATATGATTTACAGTTTACTGGGTTGGCTGGGATAAGGGGCAGACCCTCAGGGCATGAAAGTGGAAATCTGCTGAGTGCAGAGCAGGGTGGGGGTACAGGGAGCACATCAATGAACTCTTTGAAATAGTATCTGCGCCATCTCTCTCATTTGTACACCGCCCTCCAGCAGCGGCTCTCTTCTCGGCCCCATTTCCAGCCAAGCTTGGTGAAATCCCTCTACTTGCTAGGTGTTCTTCGACCCACCCCATTCTGACTTTCATGACATCTCTCCCCTCAGCAGTTCTCCCTAAGTTAACTGGGACCTCTGTGTCTCCCAGGCGACACATCTCAGTCTCTGTCTTTCTTGCTCTTCTGGCCACGATCTTTCACTGCTTACTTATATTGGATAGTCTTTGCCTCTCCAGATCCATTCTTCATCTTCCCCACCCTATCTTGTGCTCCAGATTATTCAATAGGCCCCCAGCCTGTCTTGCTAACCATTAGGTTTGGCCAGTGGAAATCCAGGCAAAAGATTAAAAAGAGAGAGGAGAGAAAGGCCAAGGTATTTATTTCCCCAGCAGGCTGCAGTTTGGCAGTTGCTAGGCAGCCCTTTCTGACATCTGCCAGTCTCCAGGACACAAGTAACCCCTCTCTTCTCATGCACTTTGAGCCTAGGTCTGGTGAGACAAACTTGTTTCTGGCCCTGGCATACTTTAATATTCCCTGGTGGTTTTCCTTCACGTTGTTCAACCCCTGTTATAATGGCTTTTGCCATTATAACAAATCCAAGCTAATCAACTTATAAAGAGAAAAGGTTCCTTTTGGCTCACAGTTTCAGAGGTTTCCGTCCATGATTTGTTGGTCCCATTGTTTTCGGTCCTGTAGTGACATAACAAGGTCTGGCAGGGATGCATGTGGAAAAAAACTGCTTGCCTTATGGCTGGGACCAAACAGAGAAGAAGGAAGCCAGGCTCCCACTATCCTCATGAAGGGCACAGCCTCAGTGACCAGAAGACTTCCCACAAGCCCCATCACTTAAGCCACATCCTAATAATGCCAAGTGGTCTACGGTCATACCACGCTGGTATCTGATCTCATCACATCTCAGAAACTAAGCAGGATCAAACCTGATTAGTCTTGGATGGGAAACTGCCTGGAAACACAAGGTGCTGTAGGCTTGGGAGAAGGACCCAGCAACCCACTCCCAAAACAGTCATCCATTGGAAACCCTACACATAGCAGAGGAGCACTGACATAGTGCTGGACATGGCACAGTGTCAGGGAGTATTTCATTCTGTTGTGCATAGGGTAGCTATGAGTTGAACCTGACTCGACAGCACCCAAAAGCAACAACAATAATGCCAACCTGAGGACCAATCTTTTAACAATTGGGTGTCTCTGTGGGACATTCCAGATCCAAATAATAGCAAACCCCCTTGAAAATAATTGTATTAACCCTGAACTCCCGAATCTCCTTTTTTAAATTGGCATATATATATATATATATATATATATATATAGTTGTTGTTGTTGTTGTTAGGTGCTGTCAAGTCGGTATCCAACTAATAGCGACCCTCATAGGGTTTTCAATGGCAGACTGTTTCAGGATTGCCTTGGGAGTGGATTGCCAGGTCCTTCTCCCATTTTTGCAGTGCTGGGAATTGAACTTGGGGCCTCAGAGACTGCATTGCAGCACTCTACCAACTGAGCTAAATCCCAGCCCATATATATATATGTATATATACATATATATATATATATATACATACATATATATGTGCATACACACATATACATATACATATATGTATGATATATGTGTGTATATACATATACATATATACACACACACACATATACACACACACATATATATATATTTCCTCTTGTTTGAAACCGATTTTTCACATTGCCTCCATGACACCCCACTCATCTACTTTCATCCAGATTCTCTGTCAACATTTTGTGTACTTGACCGGTTTCTCCCATTTCACCACACCATAAATTCTGGAATTCTACAAGTACTGAGTTCTTTTTTCTTCTAACCACAATGCCTTTCCAAGGCACTTTCTTGAATAGCCATGTCTTCTAGCTACCTATGGGCCAATGAATCACAGACTTGTAGCTCCAACCACACCTGCCCTTTGAGATCCAGGCTCATACATTTAACTTCATTTTTTCTACCATTTCATTCCTTAAATAATTTTAAGAGCCTATTGTGTCCCAGCTTCTTGGATTATTTGCTCAGCATAGAGATGGAAGAAGTACAGAGAAAAGATACAACCCTGACACACACCTTTCCTGACTTTAAATCAATCAGTGTTTCCTTGTTCTGGCCAAATGCCTACCTCCTGGTACTATGTACATTCTACTTTTCAATTATTAATGGATATTTACAGTTGTTCCTTCTCATTTTGAGTGGTGCCACATCAGCAAATGGAGGTCCCTGGGGCTTTCCTCCACTCCCATAATTACAGTTGACTCTACTTTGAGAAGGCAACTCTTCCCTAGTTGTCTTTTGAACGCCTTCAAGCTTGGGGGGTGCTCACTTTCTGGCACTCTATTTAACAGTGCTTCTCTGCTATCCATAGAGTTTTCAATGCATAATTGTTTCAGGACTGGACTGCCAGGTCCTTCCATGCTGCCTCGCAATAACAACAGCATTGTGGTTCAGACCCTGTTATAGATGTGCTTGGGATATTTTAAAGGGTGTCAAGTGCCACTGGTCCAACCTGAATCCATTTTTCACTTCTCCCCTAACTGCCCTTCTTCCCTTTGTGCCCCCCTAGTGAGTGATATCAACATGGCCCATTTCACCAACACCCCTAACTAGAACCTAGAAGGCAATTTTGATCAGTCTCCATAGCTTACTCATCACCAAGTCCTATCAAATGAGGGCCTACAAGTCTCTTGATTATCCCCAATTTTCTCCATTTCTACCACCACTATTGTAGCCCTTTCTGCTCTCTTGTTTCCAGATCAGCTGTTACTATAGCCATCCCCTTTCTTGTTCCCTTACTCCAATAAGCTTATTGAGACATAGATATGGGCATGCTATATCCAGCCCTGGCAAAAACCTTCCTGTTCTATCTGCTGTTATACAAAAACATCTGAGGCCACCCTCCTGCCCACCTTGGCCTCTTCTCTAACCACACCTTGTTTGGCACCCTACTCCCTAGTTCCTCTTGTCTTCCTTCATTTCCTAGAATTGACATGCCTCCCCTGCAATGAGGCTTGACTCCAGCTATTCCCTTTGTTTAGAATATTTCTCCCATATGCACTTCACTCAACAGCAAACTCCAAGAGTTCAGCTCTCAGGTGAAATGTCACATGCTCGAAGATGCCTTCATTGGCCCCTCTTTCAAAACTATACACATTATTTTTCACTGTGAAATAGTAATAAATACACTTGGCCCTTCATGTCTGTGAATTCCACATCTATAGACTCAACCAAGCACAGATAAAAAATATTCAGAAAAAAACTTTTTGTTTGTACTGAACATGTACAGACTTTTTTCCTGTCCTTATTCCTTATGCTATATAGCAAAACAACAAGTTACACTGCATTTCTATTGTATTTATAATAATATAGACAGGCTTAGAAGTATTCAAGAGGATGTGTATTGGTTATATCCAAACACAATACCCCTTTATATAAGGGACTTTATACAACTTTGTACAAGGGACTTGAGCATTCCATAGACTTGGGGGTTCTCAGAGGCCCTGGCCCAGTTCTCCATGAATATTGAGGGATCACTATGCATATGTTTTAGTCTCTGTCCCTCATTCCTGATGCAGCTCCTAAAAACCATCAAATGGACATGCTCTAAAAGAATCTTTTCTTCTACTATTTGCCTTTGACCTCAGTTCCTGACACTGAGCTTCTAGGACCTTTGTAACGTCCTGAATGAAGAGAGTCCTAAATCCCTTGAATTTCCTGAGTGGCAGGAGTGTGCCATTTGTTCTAATGAGGTGATTCTTAGTGGACTTGTAGGTGAGGTTTTGTCATCAGAAAGACTAAGCCATGATCAGAGGCCTGGAACCTTCCGCCCTCCCTTTCACTCTCCCTTCCTCTGCAGAGGGCGAGGGATCTGGAACTGAAGAGAATTGATCATGCCAGAATGATGAAACCACCATAAAAATCCCAAAATTTTAGGATTCATCAGCTAGGCATGATGGCATATGTCCATAATCCCAGCAACTCAGGAAGCAGAGGCAGGAGGATCACAAGTTCAAGGCCAGAGGCAGCCTATGTAGTTCATGGAGACCCTGTCTCAAAATAAAAAGTAAAAATGGGGCTGGGAATGCAGCTCAGTGGTAGAATGCTTGCAAAGCTTGCATGAGATCCTGAATTCAGCCACCCAGTACCATAAAAAAAAATGTGGAGTCCATATCCAGGGTTGGTGAGCAAGAAAACACACCCATGTGCCAAGAAGGGTGGTGCCCCCCAACTCAATGGGAAAAAGCTCTTGTGTTCAGATCCTTTCTGAACCTTGCCTTACATACTTCTTTCTGATTGTTTAATCTGCATCCTTTGTGAAATCTTTATAATAAACTAGTAGGCCTGAGTAAGCATTTTTCTGAGTTCTGTGAGCTGTTCTAGTAAATGACTGAACCCACAAAGAAGCACGTGGGAACCCTCAATATATAGCTAGTTGGTCAGAAGTGCAGGTTACAACGTAGGGCTTGTGACTAGCATCTGAAGTGGGAGGTGGCCTCGTGGGACTGAGCCCCTACTATGTAGAGCCCATGGTAAATCTGCACTAGCATCAGTATTGAGCTGAATTGTAGGGCAGCTCTCTGACATTGGAGAATAGGTTGGTGTGGGAAAAATCCCTTGTATCCAGTGTTAGAAGTGAAACATTGAGAGTAATATCAGTATAAGAAGGAAAAGAGGGATTTTTCCCTTCTTATCATTGGCTCTCAAAGTACCTCTTTTTCATACCATGTCTCACAGTTGTAATTTCATATTTATTTGTGTGCAATCCAGCAGAAAGGCTGCTCACATGTATTGTCCACAGAGGCTACAGAGTTCCTAATTGTGAAATGTTTCATTTCTTTTCTTTTGGCAGTACTAGGTAGTTGAACCCATAGCTTTGCAATGCTAGGCAAGTGCTCTACCACTGAGCTGCACCCCTAGTCTCTTTTTTATCCTTTGAGACAGGGCCTCGCTAAGTTGCACAGGCTGCCTCTGGCTGTGAACCTGTGATCCTCCTCCCTCAGCTTCCTGACTGCTGGGATTTCAGGTGTGCACACGGCACCTGGCCTCTTTCCCTTTAAATGAAGTCTCAGGGGTAAAAACAGTATCTTCTCCCCTTGTCCATGTCTGTGGGGACAGAACTGGTAGGTAGACTCTTGTCACATTTCTTGCTTTTGATTGGTTAGTGTAGTAAGTTTTATTTCAAATATTTTTATTCTTCCCCCGCATGTCTGTCAGCTTGTCGTGCTATGGGGGCTTGCGTGTTGCTGGGATGCTGAAAGCTATGCACCAGTATTTCAGGCACCAGCAGGGCCACCTACTGTGTACAGGTATCAGCCAAGCTTCCAGACTAAGACAAACCAGGGAAAAAGACCTGGCAGCTCACTCCTAAAACAATTAGCCACTGAAAACCCTATGAATAGCAGAGAAGCACTGTCAAATATAGTGCCAGAAAATGAGTGCCCCCCTTGAATGCTGGAAGGCACTCAAGAAATGACTAGGGAAGAGTTGCCTCCTCAAAGTAGACTCGATCTTAATGACAGGAAAGGAGTAAAGTCCCAGAACCTCCTTTTGCTGATGTGACACGAATCAACATAGTGGCTGAAACAATGGGCTCAAACATAAAAAGATCGTGTGCTTGGCACATGGCTGAGTAGTGCTTCCATCTGCTGTACTTAGGGTTGCTATGAGTCAGACTTGACTTGACAACACCTAACAACATGTGAGTTGAAGGACCACATGGGTTCTGTTCAACTTCACATTCTCTAGAGCCTGGCATATAGAAGGTGGTCTGTAAATATTTGCAAAAGGAAAGGGTTAAGGAGGAGGGGAACTTAGTAAAGATCAAATCCAGGCTTACATCAATATCATTCCCACTTTAATTCAGTTTCCCAAAAGGTTTGGAAGAAGTCTGTGGTTGGATAAATGTTGGAGTCACGAGACAATAATCTTGGCCTGTGAGATGGTTCCAAGGGATGTTCACATTGCTAAGTCAATAGCCAGTCCCCAAAATCAGAAAAGTAAAATACTTTCTCAATTTGTCAATTAATCCCCCAAAGATACATTATATTGACAAGAAATGTAATTTTGTTTATTAGAACAATAACACATTATTTTAATTGCTAAAATTTAAATCAAAATTCAGTAAGAACAAGATTTATAGAAATAGAAATATCAAGTTATGAACAGGTATTATTTTTGTTAATCCTTTACTTAGTATCAATCACAGTTTGCCCTAATTTATTTCCCTTTAAGACTCAACAAGACATTCTTTTTTTTTAATTGGAAAATTTTTAATGTACAACTTAATGTGACTCATTCTGACATGCATTTCATTGTGACATTTCCATATATGCGTTTCATTGTACCTTGCACAATTAACTTCCCCCTTACCCTCTTATGCACTTCCTCCCTCCTTCCCACCCCCCCACCAAAGGCCTCTCTTCCACTTGCATGTCTTCAAAAAGACTTTTCAAGTGAATTCTCTAAATGCTTTAACTTTATTCTGATGTTTGCCTGTGATGCATTAAGAATTACCCAAGTTTGGCCAACTCTACAGTGGAAACCTTAAAGGAAAATTCACCCCAATCCCTTGCCTCCAGTTTGACTTCCTTCTAACTTAAACAAAAAAGATCATTTTTCTTCTTTGGTATACCAATTATCAGCAATAGTATTTATTGAGCATTTATTATGTATTGGGCACTGTCCAGGCCTTTATTCAGATTTTTCCAACTTATTCTTTCAATATTTTTTGTAGGAATGGATTGGAAGGGACCAGAATTTCTGTGTGTGTGTGTACTGTGGGGGCAGAGAACCAGGGCCTGCATATACTTTCCAAGTGCCATACCCCCAAGCTACATTCCCCAACTCCTTTTTAATTTTTTGTCTTAAAACAGATCTTCCTAAGTTACACAGCTGCCTCTGGCCTCCAACTTGTGATCCTCCTGCCTCCACCTCCCAAGTCCCTGTGATTACAGGTATGCACTACCACATCCAGCTAGAACTGTTAGTATTAATAATAGTGGTGAAATATTATCAGAACTAGGGCTTTGCTTAAGTTTCTGACTAATTACAACTGAATCTGGTAACACGTGTCATTTCCTCACTGCTGGTAAGTCCCATGATGATTATCTGGTAGTCCTTTCTGCTTTCCGCCAGGCTCTGGGATCAGGAGCATCTCCACTTGGTATCATTAGCTACTTTGTACCCTAATTTGCTATCTTGTTCTATCCTGCCCTGTTGTGGAATACACATTATTGCAATGAAGCAAAATTAAAACAGCACAGCATTACTGTTTGCATACCTAATTTTGCAGCAGCTACATATTTTTTGTGTATGGTTTGGGCATTTTTACAAGCTTCTACTTATCTATATTTCAAAATAAAATTTTACTAGTGGAGATTCCATGCCAAGAATAGAAAAATCAGAGGTTTTTCCTTTCTTTTTACTTTTTTTCTTTGTTCAGTACTAAGGATGGAGTCCATGGCCTTGTACATGCTAGGCAGATGCTCTACCACTGAGCCGCACTCCCAACCCCTTTTTTTATTTTGAGGCAGGGTCTCACCGTGCTGCGTACGCTACCTCTGGCCTTGAACTCACCATCCTCCAGCCTCAGCCTCCTGAGTCACAGGGATTACAGGCTCACACCACATGCCTGGATCAGGGGTTATTTACTTGTAGCGAAAGTACTGTGAAGATAACATGTTTTAGTTGAATGCACAGCTCCTTTAGAACAACCTAGAAGCATACAGGTGTCTTTTTCCCAAGTGACACAAATAGGCTTCTAGTCTTCTGTGAATCAACCATACAAGAACAGTCATCGATGAGAAAGTTTGTAAGAAAATAGTTTTATCACAAGAAAACCAATTTTTATTGTTAACACATTTACTAACTCCATACCTTTTGTGCTGATTTAAACATTTATCCAAATACCTTTAGGTTTTTAGTATCATTAAAACCCTGTATCTTCTATCCCAAGCTCTAAATCTGTCTTTCAACAGGAAACATTGATTTTTACAAAGTTAAAAATGGATGTTAGGGGTTTTCTGCAGTTGACATTGTTATATTTTAAAAATTAAACCACAGAACCCATTATGTGTGATGACCACATGTCCAGGAGAGTCAGTTTACACAGGTAGAGCAAATCACCAAGCATGCCAGCTCACACATGATACATGTTTCCCACTATTATCCCATTGGCAATATATTTCTACTAGTCCTCATATAGTAACAGTGCATCTTGTAAACTTAGTTTTCCAACTTTCAATTAAGTTCTTAGTTGATTCAAGATCTCAGATGTTACCAACAAACACTATGAGTTTTCTACCACAAACCATCTTGACATCATCAGTCTAGAAGTGAAAGAGCAGACAGATGACAAAATCTCATTTGTGCCTGGAGTTGGGAAAATGCAACTTTGCAGTGGGAAGCATTCTGCATGCCCACAAGATGGCAGCAGAGCCCCAGGATGTTAATGCAACCAGGGTCTTCATTGGACAGCTCATTGTAAAACCTGAAGAACATTTTAAATACTGGAGGGAAGCCAAAAAGACATAAAGCTCAGGAGGGAAGAGGGTTGCATAGAGAATATAGAAACTGTAGGAAGTAGGAAGTTGGATCAGCTTCCAAATAAAGAATTGTGTTTGTAGAAATACTATGAGTCTATACATCTAGGTGCTGGTCACTTCTTGAGAAAGATACAAGTGAAATTTGTGAGCCCTTTTGATTTTGAAGTGAGTTTTCTTATGGCTTATCTTCTTATCATTTGCCAAGAAAGCAAACTGGCATCAGAGAGTTCTTTTAGGAAGAAAGTTTCAGGGTAAACCCAAACATGATTCAGGGGATCATTTCTGACTAAAAGACTTGCTCATTGGAAGATAACTTTTCAAGAAAAGCACAAATTTTAAAAAAATATGTATTTATATTGATCAAGATGGGTCTCTTTCTTCCTTAAGATTTTTTTAAATGTTTTGGGGCACTAATAGATATTAACATTACAGTTACAGTATTGCTGGGCATGGTGACTTTTTAAAAAAACTGTCTTAGCTCACATATTTCCCTGGTTTATATGATCTGGTTGTAGTGTTACAGTACTTGAGAGTCTCAGACGTATGTATATGAGTGTGTGCAGGGGCTTTGTATTAAACTGGGAAATTTATTTTTAAAAGGCTGAAAAAGTTCTTATGCTTTTTAATTTATTCTTTTTTCTTTGTGAGATTGAGCCCTGGGCCTCATGCATGCTAGGCAAGCTCTCTGTCGCTGAGCTGTGTTCCTGGTCCTTCCTAGTGCTTCAGGATTCCCCCTTCCCATCTCCTCCAGTCTTTCTACCCCTGGGTACCTACACAGCATAAGGATTTATCAATAGGGAGTTTCCTGTAACTCCAAATCAGACCACAGTAATTCTATTTTCTATCAGAAGAGCCCTCCTTTTCTCTTAGGAAGGAAAAAATTTTAGGCCCTTTTGGTTAAGCAGCATGTGTTACCAGGGAAAATCAGAAACTATCATGCTTTGATAGGGGCCGCTTAGTTCAAATAATGTGTCAATGTAGGCCCCAAAAACCAAGGTTGAATCTAGAGAAGCAAAGGAAAAAAAGAAGTTGGACCTGGTGTACAGGGCTGTAATCCCAGTGACTTGGGAGGCTGAAGCACGAAGATCACAAGTTCAAGGCCTACCTGAGCTACAGAGTGAGTTCAAAGCCACTGTGGGCAATTTAGCAAGATCTGATCTCAAAATTTAAAAAAAAAAATTCTTTTAAGTACTGAGGAGATAATCCATGGTAGAGTACTTACCTAGCATATGTAAGGCCCTAGGTTTAATCCCTGGCCTTGGGGGGTAAAAAAAAAAAAAAAAAAAAACAAGAAGGAAGGAAAGTAAGAAAAGGAAGGAAGAAAGAGAAAAGTACCTTTAAAATGTATTATATAAAATTAGACTAAACAAAACTTAATTAAAAATATTTATATATAATTATGTAAAATTAGACTAACCAAAATTTAATTAAAATGTGTTATATAAAATTATATAAAATTAGACTAAACAAAATTTAAAATACCAACACTCATTATCAACATTACAAATTGGAATACCCTTTTCAAAACTACACTATGAAGGGCTCTAAAATGTTTCTAGACAATGAACTAATGAGAACACTCATAAGAATCTGGAGAATAAGTCAGCAGGAAAAACAAATAGCCATTCACCAAATATCCACATAAGTCCTTTCATTTGTACCATTCCTTTAAATAAAGCAATCTGATAACTCCTCTCTGAAAACAAACAAACAAAGAACGATGTACAAAAATAGTTTTTGCAAAATGATCTGTAATTCTGAAAAACAGAAAAAGCTAAATGCCAAATGTTATGGTATCATCACGACTAAATAAAATTAAAGGACACTTAGATACAGGGTAAAACATTAAGCAGCATCAAAAAAGAAACATAAGCATCATTAAGTAACATTTTGAAAATGGTAATTTCATGAGGCACAGTAAAAAAATAACGATCTGCAAGGTGACAAGGAGCACAGTCCATGTGCTGTCCAGTCAGGGTGGCTCCAGCTGTAGCAGGGAGGTTTCTTTCTAACAGGGCTCAGGGCCCAATACGTTCAGAGAACAGCACACACTCCGTCTAGCCACGTCTCTGCAGAGTCCTGTGCTCCGTGCATCCGTCTGCCCAGGCAGTGCGCTTTTGCTTTGCTGCAAAAGTGAGCTCTGTGTTAGGACGTCCAAGACAGCACGCTGAGCTTCCGAGTGCCTAGCCTCACAGTCTGTCATGCTAAGAACTCTCCCGTGTCCCTGCAAAACAGAAACAAAGAAGTCATAGTTACCCCTCCAGCCCCCTGACTCTCACCTGGCAATGATCTGAATTAGTGCAACAAAAGAAGCTATAAACAAAGGAAGTAGGGCCCACTGTGCAGATTATCAACTTTAGGGATCATAGGTGGGGGGAAGCTTTCATTTCCTCTTTACCGACTTTCCTCCTCCTACCTCCTCCTACCGTCAACCCACCTTCTTACTTTCCTCCCCTTGCTGTCTACTCAGACTGCAACATAGTTTTCCTATTTGTCTAAACCATGCAGTTAGTAAGGCAAAGTGGTCGAAGTATAAATCACACCACACATTATCGAGATGACTATGAATGATCTGTAAATGGAGCCATAGGTTCTTTGGGGGTTATTTCACTTGGGCAGGGGGATGAGACCAGGACTTCTCTATAGGAGTCCACATAACTGCTAATTGTATATTGATTTTTGTGCAGATACAGTTTAATATAAACAGATAAAATTCCAGATTCCTAAACTGCAGAGGCATCAGAGTCAACACAATATCACAGAAAGGCAGCAGGACGGAGAGAGGTGTCCCTGACTTAGCAAACTCCCCTCTGTGTGTCTGTTTTTCACCTTGAGACACAATTTTACTTACTAATGATCCTACTGTTTTTACTACCACGCCCTTGGGTGAAGAGTTGTTGTTGTTAGGTGCCGTCGAGTCAGGTGTCCGACTCATAGCGACCCTCACAGGGTTTTCAATGGCTGATTGTTTCGGGATTGCCTTGGGAGTGGATTGCCAGGCCCTTCTCCCATTTTTGTGGTGCTGGGAATTGAACTCGGAACCTCAGAGACTACAGCGCAGCGCTCTACCAACTGAGCTAAATCCCAGCCCGGGTGAAGAGTTAGCATGAAGAAAGTTCAAGTCAGTTGTGGCTATCTAGAAAAGCCAGCAAGAAGGGCTTTAATTATTTTGTGAATTATTTCCTATATAAGTTAGAATAAATATTATAAATTACTTGCAAAAGATTAATTCTGTCTTTGTAACCAATTTGGATGAAAAAGGAGTTGCGGGTGAGTTATTAAAATAATTCTAAATGCCATCTAGTTTTTATTTAGAGGCCCCTTCCCCCCCCACCCCCCACATTCAACATAAGGTACTTAAATTTAAATTTTGATTTAGATGCTGGTCATGTTTAATCCTTGCAAAGTTTGAGGTTTAAGTAGAAAAGTGATTGAGTACAGGTTGTGAATGAAGTACTATTTCAATTAAAAGTGTCATGAAGACCCCCTGTCCATTATTTGTGCATGATTTACTCATGGGGGAATTGACCCAAGAGTGGAAGAGAGATGAGAGATGGGAGCCAGAAGACAGGTGGACATTGGGCTGAGCCTGGGAAGGTCACCTTTCGGGGACTATTGCCAACGCCATGTCTTTCTTAAGGCAGTCAGGCCTCAAATAACAGCCAAATTCCTGGGGATGATGCCGGCTTCTAGAAAGGAAGAGAATTAAAAACAAAACCAAAAACAGGCATTATTTTCGTAGATTAACTTTCTTTTCCTTTTATTGCAATGGTTCTATGCGTGAATGGGCTACATCTTGCCTTTGCAGCCAAAATAATTTCCATCTTATATTGCGCCTATGGTGAATAAATTGGAACTCAAGCCTTCCAAATTTTAAGAGCTCTTACAGCTCTGTGGAGGAGACAGGACCCAGGGGCTGCATACATCAGTAAATCACCACTGAGTTCTTGTCTAGTCCAAAGCCAAGAGTATAACTATCCTCTAGAAGGCAATGAAAGATTCCAAGGGCCTGACTTCTTATTAGCAAATTCAGGACACAAAAGTTGTGTGCATTAAAATGATAATAATTGATAATAATAATAATAATAATTAATAATAGAAAAAGAAAGTTAATTCAAGAGAGTCAAAAAACAACATCACTCAGGAAATCAGATGCATGATGTTTCTTTCTGTGCCAACCATATGATTAGCAAATAGTTTGTTTGCAACCTCCACACACACAGTGAGATTTCCTCCAGGGCTCTCTGCCATCTTTCCCATGTTGATAAATAGTTAAAATCATGTTTTAGTATTTTGTTCAAAGAAATGTATAGGAGAGGGCTGCACTCTGCCTTCTCACCAAATATTCCTTTTGCTTTTTGCAAACTATGTTTGGGAGAGAGGGATAGGAGGAGAGATGGCTGGCCTGAGTTATTTAAGTTAGGAGAATTTTTTAAATTAAAAAAAAAATACAGAGTTCACTAAAAGCATCATATCGAACCCAAATATTCACCATTAAACATTTAATCAAAGTTAATAAAGTTAATGTATTCTTGCCAATTTTAAAGAAAGAAAAGATTTTAAATTCATTTAAAATCCTCCATTTTTCTCTTCTTGATGACTTACTCTCTCTTCCTCCCCTATAAGGTCAATGAATGAGTCTGGTGTGTGCCTAGTCAATGTGTCTCTGCTTTACCATATACCTAAATGTACCTATAAATAATTCATGAGGGAGTTTTATAAAATTATATAAATACATGCCTGTAGCTGTAGTACTGTGGTATCCGGTCCCTTCAGATCTTAGAAGCTAAGCAGGATTGGGCCTGGTTAGTACTTGGGTGGGAGACCACCTGAGAACACCAGATACTGTAGGCTTAGGAGAAGGACCTGGCAACCCACTCCCAGAAATCAATCCGCCATTGCAAACCCTATGAATAGCAGAGAAGCATTGACAATAGTGTTTTGTCTGCTGTACATAGGGTTGCTATGAGTCAGACACTGACCCCCATCACCTAACAACAACATAAATGCTCTCCTATCCCATGTAAAATTCTCCTGCTTAAATTTCTTCTCAGTTTCTTCTTAAAATCTCCATTTGTGTACTTATAGATTTTATTAACTTATTTAATTGATTTAATACTCCTTTGCAATAGTACATACTACAGACTATGCCATAATCCATCCATTTCCCTATTCCTAGATATCAGATTATTTCTTTTTTTCTTTGTAATTCTGCTAAAATGGATATTCTGGTGCATGTTTCCATGTACAACTACATGGGACTAGCTATGTGATTTGTAGGCTTAGTGGAAAATTAAACTTTCGGGCAGGTTCCTCTCTTCAAAATATAGGGGGGAAAATGCTCTTAAAGGTATTAAAATATAAAGCCTTTTACTCTCTTCTGTGGCATCTTTCTCTCTCAACTTGCCATGGTGTTTTTAAAAATTTCCTAATGTCCTAAGGAAAATTAAAAATGCACATTATTATGAACCTTATCTTTCATCTTTATATTGTGCAATATATTTTAAATGCAAACCAAAGCATATTTAACTCACATTCAGAATCACTAAAGTCTGCTGCCTTGCATTTCACGGCTTCTGTTTGCATATGCATTTCACTCTTACTCAGATGGTGGGGACACTGCATAAAACTACGTCACTGTTTTTATTTCACTTCTTAAATCATGCACAGCCTACTAACGCTCTCCATCTTCCACTCACTGAGGAGTAAGGGAGAACTGAAGGGGAAAGGAGCTGGGGGTTGGCTTATCTTTCCCTTTCTCTGCCATCATTTTTAGCAGAACTGGTTGGCTAACATGGGGAAGTAACATAAATAAAAAAAAGAAAGGACAGGGTTCTTTGGTTGTTGATACTTCTTAGTCTGCCATGCGATCTACCTGCATTTGAAGAAAATGTGCAATGGAAAGTGTAGCCTCTTGGGGGGTAGTCGGCTCCCCATCTACTCATGGGAGACTGAGTATGCTTTCTTTGTCTCCCTGAGTCCCTGTGAACTTTCACATGTTGTGGGTCGGCTGGAATTCTGTGCTCATGGGGTACCCAGAATGTTATATGTGACCAGGGCAGCAATACAGAGTGGGCCCCTCTGCTTAAGACATGTGCCACTGTCTTACGGAACTTCACTTAAAAGCACAACGTTAAAAGCACAACGATTAGGTATTTGAAGATGGTGAAATCAAAGCATTAACTAAGCAGAGAGACCTCTGGAGGGAGACCTCCCCTTGACACTGCATGCACCCAGGCAGCTGTCCCTGCACTTGCATGAGGATTTCTTTGGTCTTTATGTCCAGAAGTGGGATCCTGGGTGGTGGTGCCCATTGTCAGTTTTAGCCTGGTACTGCTAAAATGGTTCCACAGTGGCTGTACAAATTTACATGGATACCAGCAGTACATGAATGTTTCCCGTGGCCCCTTTCTCGCTCCCCCTTAATAACGGCATATACTCAATTTTTGCCAATTGTGTTATTTTTATTATTTCCCTGTGGGGTTGAACTGCTTTTTGTTTGTTTGTTTATTCTGGAGGTATGGATTCTTTTCAGCAAACTTCTTATTCCTATAACCTTTGTTCATTTACCTCCTATGTGGTCTGTCTTTGGGTATTGACTTGTAGGAGTTTTGGGGGACTTGTTTCTTAATACATTCTCAATACTAATCTTGACTGCTGAATATCTTGCCAATATTTTCTCTCAAGCTACTTCTCACCTTTTAACTTTGTACGCTGGGGTTTTTGTTCTCTAAAAAGTTAAATTTTGTGGTAGCTAGGTTTATTGTTCTTTTCTATTATTATTTCTAATTTTTCCTACCCTAAGATAACAAAGGTATTCCCCTATTTTTTCTAATAGTTTAAAAGATTTAAAAAATAGTCTGTTTTCTTTTAAGCTTGGGATGCTTAAGTTTGTTTTTATGTGTGGAGTCCAGGCACGAATTTAACTTTTTATTTACTTTTATATGGAAAGTCAGTTTACCTAACACTATGAGAAGGATGTGGCAATCTACTCCTGAAACAATCCCCAATCAGCCCTTGAAAACCCTATGAGAGTCACTATGAGTCAGCTTAACTTGATGGCACCAAACAACAACAACAACAACAACAACAACAATTTATTAAACAACAACTCCCTTCCCCACTGTAATTCACTGGGCTGTTTCTCAGAAACATTTTACTGATCTAGTTATATCCCCCTGACCCACTTAGTACATCTTTTAATGAGTCTTAATATCTGGTTGAGTGAGAACCCAATATTTTTAAACAACACATTTTCCATTCATTTTTTAAACAACCTCAGAAGCAATAAAACAAAAACAAACAAGTTTTCTTTTCAGAATTCATTAAGAAATTCTCAACCTACATAGTATGAAAAAAAAAAAAACCACTTTGAAATCAGACTTGAGTTCTTATCCCAGGCTTGTTATTTTCTGGCTATTTGAACTTGGGGCATGTTTCTTAACCTCTGAGGCTAGACTCTGTAATCTGTAAAATGGGGATAATAAGATCCACGACCTAAAGCTATTGAGAGGATTAAGTGAGTTAAGTGCCTGGCACAACCTAAACACTCAGAAAATATTACTTTTCTTCCCCTTTCCTGTTCTTGAAAGGAGCTGTGTGTTTCTTGGTTATTCTATTCACCTGTGAACTCTACAAACGACAACTGGAGCTTGCTTAAAGGCAAAACAAAATTTATCCCAGGCCTATGATCTGATTCGGTCACTTTTCTGAAACTCAAATAATTGTCTGGGCTTGGGGAAAAGCAGAAGCTGCAAGGATGTCGTTAAGTGGTTCAGCAGTTGGCTGCTGCTTTTCTTCTTAATTAAATGATACAAACAGGTCATAATAAAGCCAGAGCCAATCAGCACCACCTACCCCGCAAATTACACAAACTCAACCTCCTGACAAGTGATGAAAAGATCAAAAGGACTGAGGATCAATAGGATTAAGAGTCTGAAATTCTAACGTCTTACCCAGTGACTCTAGGGCCCCCAACTCTCTGGCATTATACAGACAAATATCATTTCCACCAATGGGGAGGAATTCTTTAAACTAATACACCTTGAAACCTGGGATGGAGGTGAGAACATGCTTGGAATTTCATTGCATCTAGATTGAAATCTGAATTGAATAGACTGTTCTGAAAGATCAAAGGGGAAAAATTGCATCAAAAATAAATCCACAGCTAATATGGTTGTGGCAAAAGGAGAAAACTAATGGCCCTAATGAAGCTGAAGGTCAGTCCCTCCCTGGGAGCTCCCACCACATGGAGCACAATTTTGGAGAGAAATAAACCATAGGTGAGTCACTGAGGGTGCCATCTGTGTGGGTTATGTTCTGGGGCATAGCCTCTTGGGATGGACAGCTCCACTTGGAAGGGTCTTGAAGAAGGGAATGTGCTGCTGCCATTGGAGAGGACAGTGGTCATGTATGTCCTGGACCTCCACTGTGTTCCAGCACCTCCCATAAAAATGAGCATCAACAGAGAGACAACACCATGGAGAGAGACTTTGGGAGCAGACCTAGGTTCAAATCTTGACTCGCCTTGCTAGCTGTGTCACCTTAGGCGAATAGACCCCAAACCTACAGAATGTCTCCTCAAAGTTTGTAAATGGAATGTTTGGGACTTGGAACACATGGCCCCTTAGTTACAATATTTCAAATCAGTGTCTCTTTGGAAAATTCCATTCAGCAGGTTGAAGAAGGATGCAGGGGCCAGTATTTAACAAGTAGTTCTAGATCTTTCTATCAGTGTGGTTGGGAGCTCTGGCACCCATTGCTTAGGAGCTTTGTTAAAAATCATAGAATCTGGGCTTGCTTCACGTCTATTGAATCAGACTGCACTTAAAAACAATACCCAGGTGTAGTTGGTATACAAACTAGGGGATACCCAGTTAAATTTGAATTTCAGATAAGCAATGAAATTCTTTTTTTTTTTTTTTTCAGTGTAATCATCTCCCATAAGTACATCTATATTTTTATTTGCTAAATCTGGCAATCCTATCTTCAGGAGATTTTCATACACATTAAAGTATAAGTCCTGATCTAGATCAATAGATTTCAAACCTGCATATGCTTCAGGATCACCTAGTGGCCTTGTTGAAATGCAGATTGCTGGGCCTCACCCACTGAGTTTCTGGTTAAGTAAGTCTGGGCAGGGGCGAGAGATCTGCTTTTCTAACCAGTTCCCATTTGTTGCTGATGCACACACTTTGAGATTTGCAGCTCTAGCACAATGACTAGGTTCCCAGATCAGCCATGAAAATCTCTGCAATCCCTAGAGCTTGTTGGAGGTACCCTCCAACATTCTTCTCTATGAATAAAAACAACCAACAGCCTATATATCCTAACCACCATTCCTAATGAGGTCTGGGAGGACAATTCTGCTCATTGCCTTCTGACTTTGATTTTTTTCTGTTTCAGGGTTCCTAGAAGTAGCTCCCAGAGTTATAAAGGGTAAGGATGGGAGGCCAGGAATAGATGGTTTCAAACTTCATATGGGCTATGGGGAGAGTAGAGACAGTTTTAAGGTGAGATATGGACTGTGGGGACCAAGTGTGCAGAGCAGGCAGTGGGGTTGCTAATAGTGGGGAGTGAGAAGGAGAGGTGGGGAAGGGCTGGCTCCATAGTAGGACTCTATGGTCCCAGCTGAAGTGGTCAGTGGAAGTGAAAGAACACCAGCTCCTATAATCCAAGACCTTGATATAAATCCCAGCTCTGTGCTTCATGATCTTACTTCTTATTTCCTCATGTGAGCAATAGGGAAATGACAACTTCCTCAATGGAAGGATTGTGAGGGAGAACAGAGCTGATGTACGGAGATAAAATGCCTGACCCCTTGAGTAGGCACTCGGAAATGTGAGCAGTTACTAAGAGAGTAGCAAGAAAGTTTGTGGCTACTTTAGGGTAACATTCTTTTATAGAGAATCTCTTTGCCTCTATTTAATTTCATAAGATAACAAGTTTAGAGGAAATGTTGTTTATGCTCTGTAGTAACAGAATTCTCAGCCAGTACCATAGGAAGGTCAGTCGTGAGCTGGACATCAGGCCTATACCAGAGGTGACATCTGAGAGTGGCTTATTTAACTACCTTGGTAGCATTGTGTTCCTCAATAAGTTTCTCTCCTTCATTTTATAACCTTTTGCTTTGTTTCTAGAAGGTACACACATTTTTAAAAGTAAAACTCTTTTGACACAGAAGTTCTATGAATTTAAACAAGTGGATAGATTCATGCAACATACTACTACAATCAGGATATGGAATAGTTTGATCATGTCAAAAATTTCCTGCTGCTTCTCCCTTATTAGTCACACTTCCCCTACCCCTTAACTCCCAGCATCTAGCATTCTGTTCCCCATGACTATAGTTTTGGCCTTTCAAGGAAGTCATATAAATGAAAGAAATTATGCCGAGTGAAACAGCCAAGCTTGCCTTGTTTTATGTTTTTAAAATAAAAGATCAAACCTTTAAAAAGATTTTTGACGCAAAAACTCATTGTAAGGTAATGAAAAGACTCATTTGTAAGCTAGACTTTTCTTTTTATTGTCATATTCCTTGTTCCCTTACACACACCCCGCAATTCTTCACAAACTCACCTTTTCTAGAAGGGCTTCTTATGTCACACTTTCCAAACTTCCTTATCCTCCCTTTGTTCTTTTCCCTCCTTTACTTTCTCAGGAAGTCATTCTGAGCATGAAGAAGGCAGCAAGGCACAGGGAAAAGTGTATGTTCTTTGAAGATGCACAGACCCCAGTATCAACCAGGGTCTGTTGAGATGGTGGCAAGGTCCTTAGTTAGGCTCTCTGGTCCTCATCCTCAGTTTTCTCAGCTCTGTCCTGCAAAGATGGAGTGAGGGTGGAATGAGAGGATGGATTCAAAGCTCCTGGCCCAGAGTTAGCAATTAATACAGAAGCACTTATTATTTGGAGCTACCAGTATTAATAATGTCCATTATTAAAAGATTTTACATGGGCTCATCCATCACAGGAGTCTACAGATGACTCTGTCAGGGCCTCATATGTGTACCGGCACAAAACCCAAATTATTCAGTATCAAAAAAGATCCCAAAGGAATATACAAACAATTTCATTTTTTCACCCTTTGTTCTGATGGCATAGTGAAGTGTGGATCAAATACGGTTGGACAAACAAAACATCCTGCTCTGTCGTAGTCCCTCTATGTGATGCTGACAGTGGCACAGTGCCCTCCCTGGTCCTTGATTTTTAAAATTTGAAATGTGACTCTGGTCTCAAGGCTCTCAACCATTTCGCTTAGCTCTGAACTTCTAAAACTCTGGTTACACACAGACCACGGTTTTATATTTTAGTAAATTCCTTTTTTTTTTTTTTTTTGAGGTACTGGGTGTTGAACCCAGGGCCTTGCACCTGCATGCTCTGCAAGTGCTGGATCACTGAGCTGCACCCCCAGCCCATTTTTTTACTTTTAAAGACAGGGTCTCGCTAAATTACACAGACTGCCTCTGGTCTCAAACTTGCGGTCCTCCTTCCTCCGCCTCCTGAGCTGCTGGGATTACAGGCGTGCGCCACCGCGCTCAGCCATCATTTTAGTAAATTCTTATAAGCCTTTTCCCCAATTTATCTGAGTTAAAAATTTGCTTACTGACACTGAAGCTGACCAGCCCTTTTACCTCAGTTTATTATTCTGACAAGTAGTTGGGGCTATACAGAAAACTGGAGAGATCATCAAGTGTATCTAGATTGTACAAACAGTGACTAGACAACTGACTTTTAAAAATATACAGGACTTTCCTGCTTAAATATTATGAGAAAGGAAAAAAAGAATCTGGATTAATAAAGTGGTCCACTCCATTGGTTTCTGCCCCATAGATGCCACTTGGTAGTAATACATGAGAATTATTACATTTCATAGGAATCCCGTATGTGCCTGGCACCAGACTGAACACCTGCATATTATCTCATTTAATCCTCATATCTTTGGCAAGGTGTTGGGGCTATCATTTTAATCCTCCTTTTAACTGATTAGTAAACTGATTCTGGGAAAGATATAGGAAATAGCCCATAGTCATACAGTCATTAAGTGGCAGAAAACTGGATGGAGCTAAATTAAGTGCAGATAATTTCAGAATAGGAATTACACTTACTCCCATTACTAAAGGGAAGACAATAGTCTCCAAGGGTTGGCCTCATCTCATTTGAATGCTACTGTCCCAAAGCACCTAAATGAGACCAGCACTCCCTGACTTTGGGTTGAATGAATAAAGGTGCTGTTGTTAGATACCATCGAGTCAAATTCAACTTATAGTGACCCTGTGTACAAAAGGAGGAAGCTGGTGTAGGAATCTGAGGTAAGGGAGAGGGCGGAGAGAGCACAGCAGAAAATGAAGAAAGAGAAAGCACGAGACAGTCACATTTCAGAAAGGACAGCTAACAAAGGCTGAGAATTTCTAAGTGCTCTTGGCTCTAGGAAAGATTTGGGGAGCACAGAAAGAAGAGGTGGGAGGGGGTCTCCAGCTTATAATTGCCTGAGAGGACTGTGAGGAAGACTGGGATCAGGGAGATGGCAGACTGAGGACAGGAGGAGACATGATGTTTTCTCTGGCCTTGAAACTGAGAAACTTATGGAAATCCCTTGCCATTTCCAACTGCTGGATACCAAGGAGGCAAATCTTCCTGATCTAAAACAGGAGAGTTTTTTCCTATGCAGTGTGAGAGGAAATAAGATTTGATAATTTAAAAATTCCTAAATGTTGCTATACACACACACACACACACACACACACACAAATACACACAATTGTGTTATGATGAAAAGAAATAATATGTGAGATGATGGACAAACTGTAGCTACATGGAAAGGGGGAAAAGCTTGGGGATTCTCTTTGTATCATTTCTAAAAGTGTGATGTCAGTATGAAGAGATGAACAGCAAAGACCCTGAGCTAATATTTTCATATGCCATAAAATATGCGAGGAAAAGGATCCTGAATTCAAAACAGGATTTTTTAATGGGTGAAAGAAAATAGATAATACATTCAAAGTATAGCTAACATTAATTATGCGGCATGGTGCTAAGCACTTTATAATTATAATGACCTTTCATCTTCAAACACACTTGTGAGACCTTGAGGCTGTAATTGCCTACGAGGACCATTTCTATCCCTATTTTGCAGGCAAAGAAAGTGAGGCACAGAGAAGTGAAGCAACTTGTTGAGGTTGGCACAGCTAGCAAGCGGCAGACCTAGGATTCAAGCCTACACGGTCTGATTCTCAACACCGAAGACTAGCCAGAATGCTAATCTGCTGCTCCAGAAGGCTGAGAAAACAGAAACAAATGCAAAGCAGAAGAGTCCCAATGAGTGGGTTATGGCTGCAAAGGTAAGGCCTGGAGGAATTATGATGAACTTGAGTTAAAAATACACAGGTCAGAGGTCAGGGGGTACACATCTGTGGGCTTGATCACAGGAGCAAGAACCCCAAACCAAAAGGGAAAAGATCTGAGTTCCAGGCCCTCTTCCTATTGACTTTGTAACTGCGGGGCAGTCATGAAACTTCTCAAAGCTCCAGTTTCTGTAAAACGCAACCACTACCTGCGGACCAGGCAGCCCTGGGACTGCAGGGAACCTGAGCTCACTGAACAGCAGAGCAGCTTAACCGGAAAGAGTCACACCCATCCGTGCCCAACGGTGGAGGCACCCCCACCCCGCAGGTTGAGAGCTACAAAGTAATTCTGGGTGAGAACTTTGGCAGTAGGGTATACCATGGCTTGTGAGTTTAGAGGAACAGTCAGACCTTCAGACAAACGAATAAGCAAACCCAGTACCAGTGTGAAGCTAAATACTAGATTTGTGGCATGCTTTTCCTTCCATGGTGCTAAACTGCTCCACCAGCTTTTTAAAATTGTTTAATGTATTTTTTCTATTTTTTTTTTTTAATGCAAGACTACTTTGTAATGTGTGCTGGGAGAATCAAACATGAAGCCATGTGAATTGGAAACAACTGTAGGTGTTGTGCCTTCAGAAGGCACAACATAGTGCAAATTAAATATTTGAGGAAGGGAGCCCTTTGGGGCTATGCAGTGCTTGGATGCATCTGAATGAGGAGACTGGGTTCCTCGGCACTGGAGACTTGCCCTCATCCAAGCTGCTTAGACTAGACTGCTTATGATTAGGGTCTTTCCCTATTCCCTCCATTTTCTTCCTTTCCCTCCCTTCTCCTTCCTTCCCTTCCTCTCCCTTTTCCCTACATCACTTTTCCTTCCCTTCTTCCTGACTCCTGCCCAATTTACCTTTCTACAGGATGGACAGCTGCTGGCTCTCTGAACTCATTCAGGTCCCTCCTTCCCACTTAACCTACTGTGCTTCCCATCCCCAATTCCTGTGAAAATGTGTTGGATTTTGCACTGTAATTAACAGACTGAAGTCCTATGAGCAAGAGAGATAAGACTTGGCTTTACCAAAAAAGCATTTAAACTCTATGAGAGAACCTGGTGAGTGTTATCCTCGTCCCCAAAGAGAAAGCATGAATTGCCTGATGCTTTATTTGGCCTCCCAGAAAGATGACAGAAGGAAAAAGTGCTGGGCCAACACCTAAAAGACTTAGGTGCTAGAGTAGCCTTTTGTCAGGCTCAGTGACCTTGGACAAATCACGTTACTGCCCTGATCTTTCCTTCTTTTCCTCAGCGGTAAATTGAGCACTTACATCATGTTTTCCAAAGTGACTTGAGATAATTATGGATGTTACAAGAGGAACTTTAAATTTACAACTAATACTATTTAAAAATCTACCACGAAAAACTCAGGATTTATGTACATGATGGTTTAGGATGAGGCCAAACTGGAAAAAATGAGTAAACATAAAATCGAAAGTAAATAATAGCATGGACAGATATGACTAAAATTGTACAGACAATAGTTGAAAGGAGGAAATTTGGTCAGCCCTGACTGCCAGTCCCTCCTTGAAGGGGTGAGGATGGGACTCGGTCATGTCTTCTCTTGTTCTTTCTGACACTGCTTTACTCTGCCTTCCCAGCCCCCAACACAGCTTCCTGGCAATGTCAGTGGGAAGCCTGCACCACACATCCATTTGTTTCTCTGAGGTCATGAGGTATAAAATTGCAATTGGCATAAGTGATAATTCCATGAATTGTAGTTGACAAATAAAAATTTTACTAAGGCTAAGGACATGTCAAATCCTTTTTAAAAAATTTTTATGAAAATGATTAAATTTTGCTCACAGGTCTCTGACCCTCATTTCTCCATGGATCCATTCCTCTGGCTTCACACAGGCATATTCCATGTGACTTGTTATAAATCATTTGTATTCCAACCAAGGGTGTGATCCTAAAACTGGAAGAATAAGGAGTAAACAAAATGTTTAAAACCAGTTCTGTAAAAGTTGTGCCCAAGGCAACTAAGGGGCTTTGGAATGTTCTGTTATTGCTTTAAACATAAATATTGTGATCAGTAACTATTTATGGCAAGCTTTGATCCTTCCAGAAAGGGACAAATACAGACTATTATTATTTGCAAGTAAATGCAAAAACCACCTGGTATACCATAGTTGATAAGGAAGAGCTTGATGCAGGATAAGCAAGCAAAAACATTGTTCCCATCTTAAAGCAAAGACACAGAAGCTGGGCAGATTTAAAGAATCTGGCTGAGAAATTCAAGGGGATGATCAGGATAACAGATTTACTAAACCCGATTAGGGGCAAAAGAATGATAAACAGGACTCTCAGAAGTATCAGTATTTCTTCTTTTCCTTCCCAACACATTATACCTTTGCTTGCTAAGCTGCCTAGGAAAGGAGGCCCCTCTGGAATGGACATCCTGAAGTGGACCTAGAAGTGGCTAGGCTGTCCTCTGGTAGGTTCTGCAGGGAATCTATCTGTGGATTCTTGTTGTTGTTGTTAGGTGCCCTTGAATCGGTGCCCTTGACTCATAGCGACCCTCATATGGTTTTCAATGGCTGATTGTTTTAGGATTGTTTTCGAGAGTGGATTCCCACATCCTTCGTCCATCTGTCTATGGATTGTTGTTGTTGTTGTTGTTAGGTGTGGTCAAGTCTGTATCTGACTCATAGCGACCCTATGTACAACAGGAGAAACACTATTGTCAGTGCTTCTCTGCTGTTCATAGGGTTTTCAATGGTAGATTGATTTTTGGGAGTGGGTTGCCAGGTCCTTTGCCCAAGCCTACAGCACCTGGTGTTCCCAGGAGGTCTCCCATCCAAGTACTAACCAGGCCCAATTCTGCTTAGTTTCCAAGATCTGACAGGATCAGATGCCACAGGACTACCACTAGGCCCCTCCAGTTGAGGCAATGTTCTGGTCACTGGCTCTGTCTGCAAGACTTAGAAGCTACCAATGAGACTCAGGCCTACAAAGCTGAAGCAATGTGGGCCCAACTAGCAAGAGGGCTCAGTTGTGGGACATACTGATTATTAGAGTCCACATATTCTGCTCATCATCCTGAGAGATGGAAGGTGTTCCAGCTCTTCTGCTTTACCTCCAAAGTTCTACATTTTGCCCCTTCCTTGGTCTCTTCCTCAGCTGTGAATTCCCTGGATTGTCCACTGTCTTCTTTCCTTATCTCCAAAGAGCCCTTGGGTTTGTAGACAGTGGTAAGCAGAAGACAGGCAGTGAACTTGGGACTAACATTTCCACTGGGAGGGCCATAAGCTCTTCCATGAGTCACTCAATGTCTTTGAGCCTCAGTTTCCTCATAGGTGAAATAGGGATAATAGTAGTACCTACCTAATGGTGCTTCAGGGAGAATTTAACACGTTCTCTGCAGCACTTCTCAAACAACTTTGCACAGAAGGCTCAGTTTACCTGCAATTAATAAACCATGTGGATCCCTCTTATTGCAAACAGATTACACATCCCCAGGGAAGAAGACAAATCTTCAGAGTCCTGGAAAGCAATACCATCTCTTGAAACATAGCCCCAAAACACATTTTAATGAAAGACAAAGGAGCCTCATTTAATTCACTAGCTGAGATGATACCTAAATATTGTTGGCAATGTCAGCTTATCTCTCAGTCCTTGATTTCAAATGAATCATTATCTCGCCCATTTGCACCAAAGGGCTAACTTGTCCACCCATCCAGGCCGGTATTCTTGGGAATAACCTGATTTTCCTGACTTCTGTAAATAAACAGCCTGAGGCTGTACTCAGGTTTTGGCTTCTGTGCCAGGCAACATCTTCCCTGGACTCCCAGTGTCTTCCAGGCTGTTCTGATCCTATCCTAGGCTTTGTGCCTCTAAGTGCCATGTATTTCTTTTAATAAGATAGTAAGAGCTTTTGCCACTGCTCTTTTCTACCAAGGGAAAGAGCATGAGAATGAACTTGATACCATCATTATGGGACTGAAGTCCAATTATTAGGATTTTGTGATTAATTGGCACTGGTATGCCACTCCCTTTATTATCTCCTTCCTACCCTGCTTCACTGACTGTGTAGAAGGCTATATAGGGAACCTTGGTGAACCCTCCCCAGCTAGGCAAAGCAAAATGATAATGATCATTTTCTTTTTGGAAAATGCAAAATGAAATTTACCTGTTTTGTGCAGGTTGCCTCAGGAGAGGATGAAGGCTCCTTTTGTCAGAGGGTTTGATGATTGCAGATGTCCATCATATTACACACTAGAGGACAGTGGAGACAATCTAATTTCTATGTCCACAAAACAAAATGTTTAGAGAACAAGAAGAAAATGTCCTTGTAGATTGTCCTCTAGAAGTTAACATGGGAGGGCTAGAGCATGTCCCTCAAAATGTAGAAGTTCTTGGTCTGTCAAGAGGACTCTAAAAGTGGCCATCTGCAGAAGGATGGGGCCACTGCAGAGCCAGACCTAGTCACCAGGCTTCAATTCAGGATTGCCATTGAAATTTTACTTCTTAAAGTGAAAAGTCCAAACCCACCTCTATTGTCACTCATTTCATCTATTCGTTGTAAAATATGTTTTCAACAAATGTTGGTGCATCTTCAACCATTGGTAAATGTGCTAAGGTATTTAGTTTTGATAGCAAATTGACCTCCCATCTGATTCCAGTTCCTTCTGCTGAACAGCTTGGCTCTGAACACTGTTATAATTGTGTGATACACTTAGCATTATATCAAGCCTGTGGTGACAAGACTGATTTGAACCCCAGGTGTCACCTGGACCTGTCACAAGCTCAGAGAGAGTGCCACCTGTATTTACATCAAGTTTGTGCTTATATTAGCTCACAAAATACTCTACTTATGCAAATACGTAAATATCTCATTGCAAACCAACAGTATGTTCAGACAGAGAAAAGTTCAGCTCACTCTTCTACAGATGACACACTTTCAGGGCTTCAGCTCTTGTCAATTTAGTTCTCAAAGAGATTTCAGAGCAAATGGATGTTTCCTATTAGATATAATTATCACAAACACTGAAGAGCCCACGAGGTAAAAGACACTGGTAAGAAGCAATTCTAAAATGTCTTAAAGGTGCCCTCTCATCTGGCTGGTTTATATTAAAAGCACTTATTCCAAATGAGTCTACAGAGTTTGAGGCAAGAAGTGAACATGAAATATTTGAACTTCTGACCAGTTACTCTTTTTGCCTCATACTCTGTTTGATTAAAAAATAGGTCAGTAAGAAAATATATTGCTATGGTAGAAGAAAATAATACCAGAAAGAAATGAACACAGCAAGGAATGATGCTAAGAATTTGTGAAGACCTAGAAATTTCTGATCTGCCAGTATTGTTCAAATTTTATAAAGGAACACTATGTGAAAAAGGAGGAGGAGGAAAGGATAAGAAAAGGAAAAATAATTGAAGAATTAATCTTCAGTTCGGAGATGCTTCACCCTGTGGGGACTGACCTAAGCAATTTATGGTTTTTCCTACTTATGAAAACCATCATCAAATATTGACAATTGGTTTTGTTCTTGCTTAAGGTCTGGAGGTTTCTAAGTCATTCATTTGGGCCTCATTGAAGGATAAGTGACAATACATTACTCCTTTATTTGGGAGAATATGGAGAAACTGTCATGCTGGCCATCAGTTTTTCTTTTAAAAAAGTAAAACCTATTCTTTTGTAATCTCTACCACTAAGAAGCCCCCCAAATGACCACACCTCTCATTTCTTTCTCAATTTATACAAATTTTACAATGCACTTTTGTGGACCCAACAACTTTAACACAAAAGATTTGATGCCACTTATATCTTGACCAAGCAGAAAATCCACAGGGAAATGTGAACGTGTTCATACCCATAAAACAACTATTTTAATGAAACTGCATTATTGATACAGCACTGGACTATACATAAGGATTCTGTTGTTGCTACATTTTTTATGTTGCAGCATGATTTTCAACTGATAAATATTTTTCTATTGCATGCATATCTTATGGAAAAATAATTGCATATCCTCTGCATATGATCTTAACAACAGGCAAGCTGCAGGCACTCAAACTGCAACAATAATGAGATGTGACCATGGTTAAAATTTAGTCATAAAATCATAATGTTAAATTATCAGGGATATTTAACAACAACAACAACAACAACAACAACAACACCTTCTCTCTTTTCCTATGTTTACATACTTCATCTCAATCTAATATTATTTTAAAGAAAGAAAACTTCATTGCATATTCTAGCAAAGTGTATTGGTAGCGGAAGATTTAACAGAGCCAGAGAGAATGTGCAAGGAGTGGGAAAGTGAATTGATGGATGGATGGTTAAATGAATATAAATGAACTGACACCTTTACAGGAAAATAACATTTCTTTTCTTTTTTTTATTCTATAGATCAGTGGGTTTTGTATCTGTAATTCTTTCATATCAGCAAAGAGGAAATAAACTCTCATGTAAATCATTTTCCCCCCATCTGGAGCATATTAAAACCATGCTTTTTTTTTCTTTTAAGCAGACTCTTTATCCCTATTTGCTTATCAGTTCATCCACCATTACATTTTAAATGAAATTGCAAGACCCTTGTCCCTCCCCCAAATTTCAGCCTGATGTAGGAAAGTGGGAAGCAGACTTTTCTTGCTTTAGAATAGTGACCTAGATTCAATTACAGATAGACTGAGAAGAGAGAGGTGACACCTCACGATTTTCTTACAATTCTTGAAAAAAGTTAGAAATCCCAAAACAATACTTAGTGGGAAAGAACCTGTTTATTTCCCCATTTTTCGTCTTCTTCTCTGCCTTAATTGTATTGCTTTGGTGCATTTAATTGTTCTGGTATAACATCACAATTGGGCAGGGCACCGTGGCACACTCCTGTAATCCCAGAGACTCAGGAGGCTGGGGCAGGAGGATTGCAAGTTCGAGGCCAGAGGCAGCCTGCACAATTTAGCAGGACCTTGTCTCAGAATAAAAAATAAAAACAGGGCTGGGAGTGCAGCTCAGTGGTGGAGCACGGGGGGTACAATCCCATAATATAGGGGGGAGAAATCACAATAGATTTTCTACAGGATATTCCGAATCACAAAAATGGAATTTTTCAAAGAAATTTCAGAGTTTGATTTTTACGGTGGATAGGTGTCTACACGGGGAGTGTCTGTTACTCTTCAGACTGAACCCAGGCAAGATGAAAGAGATCACAGAAAAGCCACATTTTCTCCTTATGTCTTTTTAAAAAGCAAATTACATTACAAAAGTACACCTATTATGATTGCATTGCAGACAAATCAGTGAACGAAAAAAAACGGGCGCATATTATTTTACTGCTTTTCCAATTGCTGTAGAAAAATGTGCTCAAAAGACAGAGAGGGAAGAATCCTGTGATTATGCTTATTGACTTTTATCACTAAATTAAGCATATAAATGACCTTAACGGGTGGCTTGGTATATTAAGTTTTTAAAAAGAAGAACAATGATTCTCTTTTTTCCCTTCTCCCTCTCTGATCTCAGCCTGAAAGGAGTCTCCGCGAGATAAGAGATGGGATTCGGTCTGCACTGCAAGGGTCGGCCCTGCTTACCCGGGGAGCTTCTGTACAGAATTTCTGTTCAGGGTTCACAATAAGCCGGGCACGGTGCCCTCCACCTCCACCGCCCTCTAAACAAACAAAGAAGCCAAAGTCGGCGTCCCAAGACCCAGGCATGGGGAAGCTTTGAGGTGCGTGCTGACGAGACGGGCTGCCGTGGGCGGGTGTGGACAACTCAGTCTTCGCAGAGAAGCGCATCTGGGCGTAGGAAGAGGGCATAACTGAGCTCGCGTCTATGCGGGTATCGGAAGTGAAAAAGCCGCAAACTGCCTGGGAGTGCCGGGGTGAGGTACGCGAAACGAAGCTAGAATGCTGCTTTGGTTCTCAAACCTCGCGTCTGGATAGCTTTTCCCCGGGAGATTATCTCAGACCTTGGGAAAAGGGGCACAGCGGGGTGCTGGTCACCCACTGGAAATGTGGGCACGAGCCGGGACCTTCGGGACAGGTCCCCTCTCCGGCCCCTCGGGGCAGCACAGGAGGCGCCGGGCCCGGGGAACTGGTGGAGGATTGTTTCATTTCAAAGTGAAAATCTGCAGGCTTTGGGAAACGATATTCAAAAAAGTATATAATCTCCATATGCCGCTCAATGGAGGATCCTCATAATTTACAGTGGCAGATAAGGCTAGAGGGTGTAATAAAAAATCTGAAGCCCTCCCCTCCCCCCTCGCCGCCTCCCCGGAATTGCACCTTGGGCAGCGGAGCAGAATCCGGAATGTGAACTTCTCCCGACATATGTTTCCCGCAGATAAGTAAACAATCTGGACGTGAAATGGAAATGGTAATTAATGCAGTAATGCTGTTACACCTCGAGTGTGCAAATCCCATTGACTCGCCGCGCCACGGGGGTGCCGGGCGGGGTGGGCCCAGCCCAGCCCCTGCTCCCTCCCTCCTCCTTCTTTCCCCCTTCTTTTCCCCGGGCGGGGCGTCCGGCGAGTCCGCTGAGGGCCTGGCAGCGCCGCGGGAAGTCCGGAGCTGCTCTGCGGCTCTCGGAACTCCTAGCTCCGCGCCCCCGGGCCAGGCACGTGCGCGGCCCTGGCCTCCGCAGCCACGCGTCCAGGCCACCTTCCTCAATTCTCGCCGCAGCACTAGAGCCCGCGGGGCCTCGGGGTCCCTGGGAGCGCACCGGCCCTGCACCCCCCAGGAAGCCTGAGGCCTCCAGCCGGGCCCAGCGGCTTGGAAGCCCACACCCCGGCGCGCCCGTCGGGTGTGGCCCTTCTGGTCAACTCCTGCCTGCACCGCCCGCCGGCTGAGTTTTTCTAAAGTCCCTTTGCATCCTTGCCTCCAACGCCCGGGTCGGATCATATGTGAGTTGCTTGTCTTCCAGATGCGAGTGGGAAAGTTTGGAAATGGTCACTGGAGAAAGTGCAACTCCTCCACTCTGTAACAAAGAAAAAACCTGCAGACTTCTTTCAGTCTGGCCTCAGCACCGGCTCCCTTCCCCAACCTGGACGAAAAGCTTGGTGGCCTTTGGGGAGGGTCCCCCTGTCGGGATCTGAGAGTCAAAGGACGAGAACTCTGGGAAGAAAACCCAGAAACGACTTGGACCTGCGGCCCTTCCCGCTTTCAGAGAACACGCATCCCACACCCAGACCCCAGATGTGGGGCTCGAGCCCATGGGTGACCAGGCAGTTCCACGCAGGGACAGGGGCTGGGTTAGGAGACTCCCGTTTCCTGCTTTCAGAGTCCTTTCCAGGGTTGGAGCAGTTACTCCCAAGCCGCGGGACCTGGGTAGGCACCAGCCGCGGTTCAGAGGGGCGACCAACCACTCTCCGTTCCGTGTTGACACCCCTGGATTTCTAGCGGGCCCCCTTCCACGCTGCCTGCCTCCAACTTCATTATTTTCTTAATTCCTCTGCTGTGGCCCAACCCCAATGCTTCTGGTCCCAGGCCAAGGTGCATCATTCTGGAAATGCCAGGAAAGAAATCTGCCCAAGTGGCGCTCCCAGCTGCTGGATGGAAGAAAGTCCAAGCAGGTCTCGGAGGCCAGGGTCCTGGCCAGACACCCAGAGAGCCCACTCCTCTGCGGAGATGGGCAGTACTGGCACAGGCATCTCCTGTAACCAAAGCTAATGGGCTCCCTCTGTCTCTCTCCTTCTCCCCCTTAAATGCGCACAAGCCAGTAGGCAAAGAAAGTGATGAGCGTTAACATGAATCCTGTCAATTACTTGACACTTGAATCCAAATGACTTGAAAGTCATTGTCCACTTGACAACGGTGACAAGGCGTAGGCTGAGAAGGAGTGAAGGGGAAGGAGAATCCATCGGGGCAGTCCCGGGTCCACGGATTGCCAAGATTTCAGGGACCTAACAGTATCCTACGTCTCTAGGGACTGCCTGCCAGGGGATGCTTCCCGCACTGTGGTGAAAGTCCCTAACTCTGGCCTGACAAAAATATCAAATATCGAACTGGTCTGCTTCCGTGGGGATTCCTGGAGGTTATCTAGCTCCCGTTTAAAATGGAGATGTTAAGGGGTGTCCAATGTCAGTCGCTCGCACCTCAGTGTGATTTATTCTGAGTAGCTAGCTTTCTTCATCTTTAAAGTTAGCAGTTCTAAAGAATTTGTATTTAGATTGGAAAACTCGGAAACTCAAAGGGAATCAAAGGTTTTGGGGATCGGACCCAAATACAGGAAAGTGCTTTAAAGACGGAGGAAGCTCTCCGAAGGAGACCGGGAGCTGAAGGGAACCAAGGATTCCGAATCTCTCAGATGTGACTAGTGTACCCTTGAGATGGGTGGCTGCCAAGGTTTCAGAATGGAAACCTAGCTAAAACCAGAACAACGCCGCCCACCCGCTGCCACCCAGAGCTGCGTGCTCTTTAGGATTCCGCGGTTCTAGGGGACATTCAGCAGAGGAGCGGCGACGGCGGGCCTGGCCACGCACTGGGTCAATTTGGCGGGAAGGGTCCCTGGAAGCCGTGGCACCTGCAGGCGAGAGGCCCCGGTCTCTCCCTGGTCATCTTTGCTGGGGGTGGGAGACGGGGAGCAACAGGCTGCAAACAGGTGAAGTCGCGCGCTCCCCTGCTGCGGGCCGCGTGCCTAGCACAGAGAGAGTGGCGGGATCTCCTCCCGCAAGGTCTCCTGCGCCCCGCGCGCCGCCAGAGTTGGGGCTCTCGGACTCCAAGAGTCGGTCGAAGGGAACTCCGGGCAGCGGTGGGCTGCGCGTGGCGCGCTCTGGTGCAGCGGCTCTTCTCAACTCTGGGTGGGCGGGGCGCTCCTCTCCCTACAGGTTTGCGGTAATGATTTTCTTGAAAGAAAGAGACAGTTGTGAGCAAACAGGTTTGACAGAGACTGCTTTTCCCCACTCCCCGCCTCCCAGGGGATTTCTTTTTGTCTGTGCCTGACTTCAAAGTCAATAATCGGCTCCTGTCAGCGGCATGACAAGGATTTGGGCTGTTGGTTAGCGCGAGTCATCACCACGCACCTCGGCGGATGCTCTGAGGCCGGCGGAGCAAGGGTGGCGAAACGGGGGCCGAGGGTGGGACCGGTTTTGAGCAGGGCAAACTGTCTTGGAGGGAAGCTAAGTGCGATGGGAAAAATGTCCTGAGCCAAGTCTGCGGCTTCAGATCTTGGGCCCACGTGCGCTCCCTGCTTTCTGTGCGCTGGAAGGGGATTTCAGCCACACAGCCAACGCAGGCACCAGCGCTGTGCTCCGCTACCTCGCGCCTCAATTTCCTGGAGTACCCCAGCAAGGCGCAATCTGGAGCCCTGGTTTCAGTTTATTAGCTCCTGCTGCCGCCGAGGCCTTCACCACTCAGACCCGCCTGGTGGCCCTTTCCATCCTAACCTCACTTCGGAGTCGGCTGGGCACCCTATGGGGGCCTTGGGTGCAGGGTGCCTCCCGGTTGGGCTACTCTGTACACCCAGGGCGCTTCTGCGCTGGGCTCTGCGGGGAGATATCAGCCCCCTGTGAACTTCGTCTTGGGAGATGTTAAGGGACACTGAGCTATGAAGGAGAGCTGGGAGGCTGACAGCACTGTCAGTTGGGGTTATATCAGACAGCGGAATCGCGACGCTTCTGCCCCAGGCCTCCTGGGCTTCCTAAGGGGCGGGAGGCGGGGCCTTCCCCACGCACCCAGAGTCCCCAGACCGGACAGCCACCAGTGGCAAGTCACTTCCTAATTGTCTCGATTTGTAAGAGGGTTTTGTGATGCTAAGTGAGCGTGGCTCAGCCCGCCAGGCCTCCCACACAACTCCCCCAGCCCGCCTTTGTTTACCTTCGCCTGATCGCTCATTTATTTATCTATCTATTATTTATAGGCGTCCCCTTCTATTCAGCGCCCGTGTATGTTAATTGTGTTATACCATTTAATTCTAACATCGGTCTCAAAAGAGCTCTTAATGAGAAAAGCATATACAACACAGATCACTTTGCTATTCAGCTCAGCCAGATGGACAACTGCTAACTTTTTTTTTAATAATGAAAATCCTCCTTTGACAAAGGGGGCTCGGATGAATAGGCTCCAAATAGCACCTCAAACACTTCTAATTGTTTTGCGGACAATATGCTAATCTGAGGGTTTCGGCTTTGGTGTCGGTTGACAATGAATCCCTTGGACTTCCAGCCACTAACTCCTTTGAAGATGGCAGAGGCAAGAGCACAAATCCCTCAACAGCAGCAGAAAGGCGACAAGCTCCTAGGCTGCCCACCCCCTCCCTGCACGATGTCAAAGCCAGTGGGGAAAGCACACGACCTACGGAAAAACACGCTTGAGCACTGGTTTGGGAGTGAGACTCTCGGGAGACCGGAGGTGAGGAGCACTCTTCGATACTGAGAGTAAATTTTGAAGAGTGTTAGATAACACCACAGGACCTTTTCTCTTCAGGACAAAGAGTAATCTTCAAGTTAGCATTCACCCAGAGGTGAAAGAAAAGGGGCCTTTCAACTATTTAAATGCTATAATTAAAACAAACAAACAAACAAACAAACAAGCAAACTGTTTGCCTGAGATATGGCAACGGGGACTTCTTTTTCTCTTTTCTCCATTGGGGTCTCAGTAGAAAGTAACAGTCTGGGAGGGAACCTAGGCCATGTTTCCCTGCACTTCTTAGGTGTTAGTTTTCTTAAGGTAGAATCAATATCATCCCCCAGATCCCCAGAAGATCCAGAAGCTATCTTTCCAAACACCTAAAAAAAATTTTTTTTTTCAATTCCACCGGACTCACCCCTTGCTCTGAACCAAAAATACCCAAGCAGTAGCATTGTAACTGGTTCCCAGGAGACTGGCGCTTTCCCCCATTCCTTTGGAGTTTGTTTTTAGAAGAGGTAAACCCACCCAGGACTCAGAGGTCTGGGTCCACCTATGTCTTAGTTCATTCCTCTTTGAAGTGGTCTGACCCCTTTGTGAAGAATATGCGGAAGGAGCGATGTCCCTAGGATGGACTGATACCTTTGTCTAGTGTCTACAGGGAAAAAGCAGATCTGCAGGGTGTGATCCAGACAGATTCTGGACTCTAGGCCCTTCTGCACCCAGCTCACTGGCCACTAGGTTTGGCTAACTCAGGACAGCCACCAGCCTGCACTGATAGAGCCACTGCACGCACTGGCAGCCTCCTGAAGGCCTGACTCCCCACCCTGAGGACCTAGTCTCCTGACTTGATTTTATGCACACCAAAGGTGACTTTTTGCAATGACAGATTGTCTTTATTCAAAACATCTTTGTTCACCAAATGAACAGAGTAACGAGGTAAAATCCTTCTAGGTACATTTCCAAGACATTGCCAAAACATTTATGACCATTTAGGATGTTTTTATTGTTTTAAATTTTTGTTCATGTTCTACTTCCTGACTTCATTCATAACCCGACTTCATTCATAACCCGACATTCTGTCTAAAAGTAAACTTAGGTCTCTAGGAGCACTGCTTTACACAAAGTAAATAGCCATGTGGGTCCCTTTTGTTTTCCCTTTAAAGAAGCAAACAGTATCATAGTATCATTTTAAATAGAAATGTTTCCCTTTCTGTAGTTTTAAACTTTTAAATCCCCCCCTACACACACACATGAAGAGCAGATGGTGCCTGGTTGTGTCTGATGGCAAAACACAGGGACACAGCTAACTCTTTTCTTCAGGAGGAAAAGAAAAAATATATATATATATATGCACACTCTAGATATAAATAACAGCATCTGGGAGTTCCAAGTCCAAAGCCTATCCAAGGCGAGTGAATGGGACATAAATAAAGCAAAACTGCCTACTTTTTTGTCCAAAGGGGGTACAGTCGCAGATTTGTTTTGGGAGAGTCAGGATGGAGCAGCTGTGTAGCTGTTATAACGTTTGCAAGTTTCTGGCACACGTCTGCGCCTTGTGTCCCGGGAGGACGCCCCTCCCTTCCCATGGAAGAGAGAGGCAGAGTCTGGGGTAGGGTAGCTGGGCAGCAGCAGGGCTGACCCGAGGCATCTGCAGGACAGGGCCAGGCTCAGAGGACAGGGCGCAGACCCCGATTCCAGGCCACCCTTCAGGTCCGGGCCAGGCTGTGGGTTACATGGCCGTGGCGTGGGCTGACGAATAAGGGTCTATGCCAGTCTTGGTCATGCCTGGGAAGAGTATGTAGGCGACGGGGGGCTGCAGGGTGGAGGCAGACCAGGCGGTACAGTTACAGGGCACCACGTAGCCCGGGTTGGTGGGGGACGGGTGGGTGTGCGTGTGCTGGGTGGGGCAGCTGAGGCTGCCGAAGGCGCCGTTCTGGTAGCCCAGGGTGGACGCGTAGGGCAGCGCGCTGGTGGCCAAGGTGTGGGGCACTTCACCCATCTTCTGGATGGCACTCGAGCTAAACTGCGCGGGGTCCAGCAGGGAGTAGGGTGCCGAGGCTGGCGGCAAGAAGGCCCGGGCTTTCTCGGGCGCGCTCAGGAGGCCATCGGAGGCCCCCACCGGCAGGCCGGCCGCCTTGAGCGGGTCCGTGTCGCCCAGGTAGGGCAGGGGGAAGACATACCTGTCTTTCTTGAGCAGGTTCTTGGGTTTGCGCCGCGGTCGGTATTTGTAGTCAGGGTGCTCCTTCATGTGCTGGGCGCGCAGCCGTTTGGCTTCATCGATGTAAGGCCGCTTCTCTGCCTCCGATAGGAGCTTCCACTCGGCGCCTAGGCGTTTGCTGATCTCCGAGTTGTGCATCTTGGGGTTCTCCTGGGCCATCTTGCGCCGCTGGCCCCGGGACCACACCATGAAGGCATTCATGGGCCGCTTGATGTGGTCTGAAGGTTTGGACATGGTCCTGGCGGGGCGGGCTGGGGTGGGGAGTAGGGGCTCTGCGGGCGAGCCTGGGCGCAGTTGGCCGTCTGTCTGTCCGTCCTGAGCCAGGACTCAGCGCTCCCCTCGCTGCAGCGCCACTGAGGGGAAGCCAGAGAGAAGAGCTGACCCAGCAAAGTTCAGCTGATCATGCCAGTCCCAGCACCCAGGCAGACCCCGGGGGCTAAGGGGCCAAGGAGGGCGGGGGGTGAGAGGGCGCTCGGCCAGGGGGCCGTGGGCACCAGAGACTGCGGCCCAAGTCCCAGAGTCTTGGTGATTAAGTGGCCAGGTAATTTTCTGGCCAGGGCAGGAGGCCCCTCCCTCTCTCCCTCTCCACCTTCGCCTTCTTTCGTTCCCTTCTTTCCACTCGGGTCTCTGGCCGTGGCTCCCCCCGTCCCTTGGCTTTCCCGGAGCTGCCTCGCCTAGCCCTGCACCTGGATGAGAATGAGGGGAGGCTGGTGAACGGGAGCCAAAAGCGGCGAAGTTCAAAGGCGAGGTGGGCCGGGACCGCAAGCACTCTGACATAAGCGCGGGGCGGCGACTCCCCAACCTGGGCTCCAATCAGCGGCAGAGGAGGCGAGGGGGCGCACCTGCCAACTCGCCGGTTGCGGATAGAGCGGGCAGCACGGGTGGGGGCGGGGAGAGGTGTGCTGGAGAAAGACGGGGAGACAACTGAGCGGCTAGCTCAGGAGCTGGAGTCCGGCTCCACATTGTCTGTGGCACCGTCAATAATAATAATAATAATAATAATAATAATAATAATAATAATAATAATAATAATAAAAACTCTTCGTGCCTTCTGTTTCCATTCCCGATTGTGCAGCAGAGATTTAGGGCTTCGAATACAAAGACTTGGGGAAGGGGCGGCAAAGGGAACGAGACGCAAGACGAGAGCTCACGGTGATAAACAGAACAGCACTTTGCCCCCTTGTCAAAGATCCTGGGAGAGGAAAAGAATATATCAAACTCAGGGTAAAAAGAGAAACTTTTCGCGCCAGACCCTCGGGGGTCTTTCGGCGGGCCGTTCTCCCGGGGTGGCCCTGCTGCTCGAGCTCCTCCTCGGCCCCAGGATAATTTCCGGCTCTCCCGGGTCGCCCCAGGGCTCTCGGAGCCGGTGCTGGGAGATCTCGCTTCCAGCTGTATAGAGGTTTCAAATCCCGGTTGGTGAGCCTATTAAGGGCGCTTAGGAGCTGCTCTTCACTTTCTGGGCGGAGTGTGTGCTGGAGGGTGGGGGTGGATTTCCAACAGGGTTCTTATTTATATTAGTATTATTTGGTGATCTAAAACCTCTAACTTTCCTCAACTGTCCAAACTGGAAGGACAGCCTGGAAGCTAGACATAGTGACTTCCCGGTGCCCCTTTTGCTGCAGCCCTACAGCAGAGGCTCAGGCTGTACCCACATCCTGGGTCTATTTTTCCCTGGACGCCTCTTCCCATCTAGCGAGGCTTCCAGACTCGTTTCTGCAGTCAGATGAACGTTCTTCGGGTAAAGAGGACGAAATAACCCGCAGAGCCAACCTGCGAGCCTGTTTCCTTTGAATAATTGCCTGCCCGATGTGGAATGCCCTTGGGGGAAATATTTATTAAATGGAAACCATTGTCCCAGGCCCGGCAGGACCTGCGTGTGTTCCAGGCTTATTGGCTTTTGCACCAGCCTCTCTCGGGAGGACAGGCCAGAAAACGCCAACCGCTCAGTCAGCTCAGAGAAGCCAGGAGTGGGGGAGGTAGGCAGACAGGGAGAAGGCAGAAAAGGAGGGTCTTTCTTCAGCAGACAGTATATGCAGCTTGAGAAAACGTTGACTCTCCTTCCTATAATCAGAAAGATGCTTGGAATTTCTCACCATTGGAGAGGTCTTCCGTGGTGTGCACTATTCCCATTTTACAGATTTGGAAACAGTGGTTGAAAAAAGATAGATGATTTGCCAAAAGTGACTCAGTGGGAAGTGGTGATACTTGGTGTACAGAATGTGAAAATCCTTAGTTATTTTCCCTTATGCATTTTGGCATCACGTCTGATTGGACAGAGCTGCAGGAAAATATGGAGCCCTCTGCCATTCAGCTAAATCACATGGGAAGACTGATCATGTTCTTGATTGCCTTAAAGCTGGGGTCCCTGACCCAGCTTCCTTGAGCATACAGCCAAGAGCACCACCTCTGTGCTGGTTGGCTAGCAAGTGCAAAGCCTTAACATTCCTTCTCAGCCACAGCCCTGACCTCCCCCTTGATAGTCTTTGCCTGACCTTCGATCCTTGTTCTTTGTTTTTGTTTTTGTTTTTGTTGATTGCAGGGAGTTTCACTTGGCTTGGGGGTCTCAGGAAGCAGAGGCACTTTTCAACCCAATGGGAGGAGGGTTTACCAAGCTTGGCAGGCAACCCCTCTTTAGCTCTGACCAGTGGTTAGGTGCATTACGCTCCGGGCTGGCAAAGGATCTGAGGTCCCTGTTCACGAAATACTAATTCTACTGGGAGATCTCAGTGGCTTTGGGAGGGAAGGAGAGACATACTCATGTCCCCAGAGAGGTCTAATATCCACTGGGGACCCACCCATTTCTCACCATGAAGCCTTCTGTTGACTCCAGTCCCACACCCAGAGGTTTGAGTTAATACAAACCAACCAATGGAAACTGCTTAATGAGGGGGGCTGGCACAGGGTCCAGGACTCTCTCCTCTCAAGCCTCCAGCCAATGCATTCCAGTTGGCCCAAGGCAGTTTGGGGAAGGAGCAGTGCTCTCCTCAGGTTCTTTTCTTCTCCTATATCTTGGGCTTTTCTCCAATCCTGCCCTGCTCAGCCCTCGCTCTCAATCCCAGAGCTATCCACAAGCATAGTGCTATCCATCATCCAGAGAGGATTAATGCATTAATTGGTGGGTGCCAGAGGTGGGGTAGCAGCTTGTGGGCAGAGAACCACTGACTTCTAGGGGTTCCAGCACCCCAGGCAGTCCGGTCAGGCTGCACTGACCAAGGAGGGTGCCAGCATTCAGGCTGCACGTGTTGACCTTGAGACCTGAACTCTGAGCTCCCTTTAGCCTTGGGTCCTGAACTCTGATCCAGTTTTGAGTGCTGTACATTCCAGACCTCCTATCCGCTGGTCTTCTAGGAGAACCGTGCAGTAGCGCACATCCCTTTCACAGTCCTGGGTGGCCACGGATTTATTCAAGACTCCTTAACTGGAGGGTTCAGGAGTTCTCGCCTTCCGTGACCTCACCGTCTGGCCTGGTGCCATCTCCTGCTTCTACTCAGCTGAGCTGTCTCTAGGAACTGTGCTTTCCCACCGGGACAGCACATCCCAGAGAGAGGCCACGGGACAGATCCAGCAGTTTAGGTCACAGCCAGAACAGCCATTAGGACAGACGTCTCCTGCTTTGTCCGCAGTTCGGGCGTCAGGCTGCCACTTCCTTTCTGGAGATCTGGCGATATCCCTGGCATGAGGTCTTTTTCTCCATGGTTGCCTGGAGAATCGGCGCACACACTCGATATGTGCTTCCTTACTCAGTGCAGTTAGCCAGGCGTCAGAAACCCTGAGCAAACGAGCTTCAACTGTTGGGGTTAGATGTGAACGGCCAGGTCTCAGAGGTCAAGAACCAATCTGCTTCTCTTCGGCCCTCCACTTACCTCCAGGGGCGCAGGACCCCAGACGAGCCTCCAGCTCTTTCAGCCCCAGGCCTTTGCACGGGCATTTTCCTTCTCCTTTCGCCAACTCCTTTGCGACCTTAAGTTACCAGAGCTCCAGGCTATCGCTGCCTCTGGAGAGCCTTCTTGGATCCCTGGATGCTCTCTCCCACACTTGTCTTTCAAGTCCCCTTCCCCAGGCTCGCGGGGATCCCTGTCGCAGTCGGGGCGGCCGTCCCCTAGGACTTGAGGCTCCCCAGAGCAGTGGCTGTGTGCTAGTCATCTTTAGGTGCCCAAGGCCCACACAGCTCCAAGCAAGGATAAGTTCAAAGTTTCCTTCTGCCCAGGTCCAGGGTAGCTTTTCCGACAGGCCTTTCCTCGCTTTGCGGCAGGGCGCACAGGTCTTCCGACCCGGTGGCACCGCACGAGGACGTCTGCAGCCTAGAGGCCCGCGCTCACCTGCCCGGCCTCAGCCACCCCTGGCTCCTCCCTGGCGCGCAGAAATCACCGCTTCGGGGCCTGCGGGATGGAGAAACCGTTGAGCAGTGAGAGGAAAGGGGCGCAAACCGCGGCTTAGAGAACGAGGGTGGGGTGGAGGGAAAAGGCAGAGCCCAGAGGGTTCGGGACCTGGTGGTTGGGCGTCCCGTGGACACCAATCCTGGCTGCTAATTGAGGCCCCTCGGGGGTTCCGTAGGGAAACTGAGCGAAGGCTCTGGCGCTGGTGCCGGGAAGCTTCGCCCAGGCGCCAGGTGGCTGCTGGAAACGTGCACCCTGGGTGTTCAGCGACAAGAGCATGAATTGGCCCAACCTTGAGTGTTCCCTGTCCAGGAGCCACCCTCAGGGGTGATAAATGGATTTTGGGAAATAGCGCACTTTGGCCAAATCATAAACTCAATTTTTCTTGTGACCAAAATTGCTTAAAACTATTTGGCAGCCCTGACGCTCGCCCTCCGCCTCTTTTCTGTTTTAAAATGCAGAGACTTCATCCATCCCATCTCTAGAGAGAGCTTAGAAGGACCCAGGTTAAGCGTTTCTTTTCTTTTCTTTCTTTTTTCTTTTTCTTTTTCTTCTTTTTTTCTTTTTCTTCCTTTCTTTCTTTTTCTTTTTCTTTTTTTTTTTTTTTGCAGTACTGGGGGTTGAACCCCGGGCCTCACACTTTCATGCTCTGTAAGTACTGGACCACTGAGCTGCACCCTCAATCCATTTTTTACTTTTTGAGACAGGGTCTCGATAAATTACGCGGACTGCCTCTGGTCTTGAACTTGCGATCCTCCTGCTTCCGCCTCCCGAGCCGCTGGGATTATAGGCGTGTGCCACAGCGCCTGGCTATTAAGTAAGTTTTATTAAGTAAGACATTTCCTGGTAATTGCTCTGGGGTCTTTCCTTCAGAACTCAGCCCAGCCACTGCATCATCTTGAAATTTTGCAGAATCCCACGTGTCTCCAGCAACCAAGGTGGCACAGGAGGGCTTTTGCCAAGAAACAAAGAGACACCGAACAAAATGTGTTCCCACACAGGCATCTGGAGGGCCTACAACAGCATGTGTTTGCCATCTCAGCTGCCAGGGCTGGTTGGGCTGAGGGGAAGGACATTTTTTCCTCAGCACCAGAGCATGCCAAGGTAAGGAGACCTTTTGATGCTTCAAACTGACTTGAGTAGTTTAACTTGAACACATTTGTAGCAGAGATCATGTGAATCGTTGACTGTGCGGGTTTATCAGAGGATCACCTAACATCTACACGTCCCCCTGCCTCCTCCCCCCCCCAAAAAATAAAGGGAGGGTAGGAGCAGAAGTAGGGTTTTGGAGTCTTATTCATTTGTTTATTCAGTAGCTGTTTATTGAGCTCCATGGTGTGGGGGACACTATGGGGGTTGTGGGCTTCAGAAGTGAACAAGACCTACAGAGGTCCTTCTCCCATGGTGATTATTGCTGCCCAGTGGGAGGACAGGCAATAAACAAGAAACAAAGTCCTGGGGGTAATTCCTGGAGCTACAGGAAGTAGTTGCATTACTTGGACTGTGATCTGTTTCTGTCCTGGTTTGTTAGTGCCTAAAACAAATGTAATGGATTATTATTAGGAATAAATGATTTCATGCCTGAAAAACAGTGTTGAGCATAGGCAAAGGGCTCAATAAATGGTCAGGTTTATAGTGTTTTCTCATTGTGTAGAGAATTAACTTCTGGTGGTCGTGGGTGCTAAGAGGTTAATCAGGGTGATAATCAGGGTTGAGGAAGGAAGGAAGGTTGTCCTAACTCGAGTGGAGTGGTTAGGGACCTGAAGATAGGAAGGAGCCAACCTAAAGAAGGGAGAGGGAATAGGCTAGGGGTCTTTCCAGATGGGAGGAGCTGGAGAAGATCAGCTGAGGACACTTGGAATTTTTAAGGAGCCAGTGAGTTTAAAGCTTGGCCCTGAATCTGGGGGATGGGGTACATGCCTGGGGGATGGTGGTGCATGTCTGTTATCTCAGAGCTTGGAAGGTGGTGGCAAGAGGATCAAGAGTTTGAGAACAGCCTGGCCTCCATAGCAAGTTCAAGGCCAGTCTGGGTTACACAGCAAGACTTTGGGAAAAAAATGTGTTTTATTCTAAATGTGAGATACACCAGAATTGTTTAACAGTAACCTTTCCAACAATCACACACACAAATATTGATTACTGTACTTATGGAAGACTCTCACTTCCAATATTAGCCAGAAACTTTTTACTTAGATAATTACTTTGGCCCTGGGGTCAGTTGCTTCACCATCCCTCAAAGATTAAGGGTACCTGCTTTGAATGCTTTGGACTTCTCTTACCTTCCCTCAGGAAGCCTAAGAGTAAAGCAAGGGGTCATCACAGCTGGTCACAATTCCTTTGCAGCCTGGTGTGTCTTTGAGTCTTTTCCCCACTTCCCCTCAAGTAGTATTCTACTTCCCTATGGACATCCCAAGACCTTGAAGTTGAAACTTTCTGGAGAAACTGAGCCAGAATTTAGGCACTTTGACTATCTCAGCCTGAGAAAGACAGATTTCAAATATGAGCAAATGAGGTTTCTTAGGATTAAAAAATAACAACCCAGTGGTTATTAAAAAAACAGGACAGATACATTTTGTTTCTAAGAATAAAAGCCAGGAGTGCCAACATTGGAAGCCTCTGCCTTGGCTTTTACTGTACTCAGGTGTTTTGTGGGCACCCTCCTCCCTATTATTCTAATGTAAGAAGCCTTGGTCAGCTTTTATCACAGACAATACTCTTTAATGCTCTGTGTATGCTCTAATGCAATCAGCCCAGCCACTGGAGCATCCATTCTCTTGCCAGTTTTATCACAAATTACTCACTGCAAAGGATAAAAACAAACTCTGGCAATAAGCCCCAGGCAAGAATCATAACAGTTCCTCTATTTGTGTTACCTGCCTCTGCCCTCACCCTCAACAGCAGGAAATAGTATGGCAGTTAGCAGTTCTAAGAGGTGCTACATTAAACATGCCTATTTTGTGTTCTTGTTATTTCTTTGAGGCATCATTTTTACATACCCTGGAGAACATAAATACTTAGCATTTTATTTAATAAGAAAGCCATTGAAATATTTACTAAGTGAGCTGGTGGCTAAACAGAATGATCAAAGTGGAGTTCAAGACCTAAAGCTGCTAATTATTATGAGACTTTGGGCAAATTATCAACCTCCTTTGGCCTTGATTTTCTCAACTGCAAAGTGGGGACAGTAATACCAACACTGGTTGTCAGGCCCTCTATCAGTTATATATTGCTGTGCAGCAGATCACTCCAAAACTTGTTGTTAGGTGCTGTTGAGTCAGGTCCAATTCATAGTGACCCTATGTACAATAGAACGAAACACTCCCTGACGCTGTGCTGTGCCAGGCACCATGTTAGTGCTTCCCTGCTATTCATAAGGTTTTCAGTGGTTGATTGTTTCAGGAGTGGGCAGCCAGGTTCTTCTCCTGTTATTGCAGTGCTGGGGATCACACCCAGGGCCTAAGAGCATGTGGTGCAAGCATTCTACCAACTGAGCTAAACCCTAGCCTATAACTTCTTATTGTTGTTAAGTGCCGTGGAGTCAGTGTCTGACTCATAGGGACCCTATGTATAACAGGCACTGTGCCATGTCAGGCACCATTGTCAGTGCTTCTCTGCTATTCATAGGTTTTCAGTGGCTGATTGTTTTTTGGGAGTAGGTTGCCGGGTCTTTCTCCCAAGCCTACAGCACCTGGTGTTCCCATCTAAGTCCTAACTAGACCAGACTCTGGTTAGCTTCCAAGATCTGATGTGATTGGATGCCACAGTGGTATGGCTGCAGACGCATATAACCCAGTGGCTTTAAAACAACAATAATTTATTATCTCAGATGGTTTCTAAGAGTCAAGAACCTAGGAGCTGCTGAGCTGGAAATTTCTGACTCACAGTCTCTTATGAGGGAACAACTAACGTGTTGCCAGGTACAGTCCTCTGAGGGCCTGACTGAGCTGGAGGGTCTGCTTCCGAGCTCATTCATGTTGCTGTTGGCAAAGAGGCCGGGTTCTTACCACGCGCACCTTTTGCACAACACGGCTTGTGTTGTGGTAGCCAAGTTCCCCTGTGCCAGTGGCCTGAGAACAAGCAAGACAGAAGCCTGGTGCAGGTTGAGGAGGGACTACACAAAGGGGTTAGTGCCACAATGAGGGATCATGAGGGACTGTCCTGGGAGCTGCCTACCACAGGCTGCCCCTGGAGAACAGACCGGGAAGAGCTTTGTCGGCAGCAACACAGCATAACTCTGAGTCAACACACTGATCTTGTATCTTCCTGGCATGATCAGAGAGAGCTCTTGGCACAAGTAGGCAGAGACCACCGTCTCCTGCTCTGACTCCCTCCACCCTATCCATTTCCCCTCCTCCACTTCCCGATGGAGTTCTAGTATAGTTTTTTGATTGAATCAGCAATGTTTACTTTATCACACTCATACACATATTCATTCTTGAGTATGGTAGTGTATTACGACTGTCTTCCTTTCCTCCGTCCTAATGATGGGCCTATATTCTGCTTACTTAACTTGCTTTGTAGCTGTTACTGACTCTTCCCACACTTTTCCAAAGCCTCTCATACAATTTCCAGCAAGGTCAATGTCTTCATCCATTTTTGTCCTACTGTGACAGAATGGCAATGACTGAATAATTTGTGATGAAAAGAAATGTATATCTCGCACTTCTGGAGGCCGGGAAGTCCAATGTCAAGGTGCTGACATCTGGAGAGGGCCTTCTTGCTACACCATAGTATGGCAGAAGGTGCATGCAAGGGAGAGAGAGGGAGGCAGAGAGGCAGAAATAGGGAGGGAGAGAGAGGGATGATAATGATGATGATAATAAAGTATAGTATGTGCAGAGGGAGCCGTACGTACTTTTACAGTACCTGCTTTTACGGTTGTCCCCTTTTATTTCCAGGGGTATATACTTGCTGTAAGACCTCAGTGGATGCCTGAAACTGCAGATAGTCCTGAATCCTGTATACACTATGCTTTTTCCATATGTACATATCTATGAGGAAGTTTAATTTACCGCTTAGGCATAGTAAGTGATTAACAACAATAATAAAAAGAACAATTCATAACAGGAAAATAAAATAGTAAAAATGACAAATAATAAAAATTAAGCCAAATAATGGTCACTTGAGCACAAGTACTATGATACTGCTATAGTTGATCTGATAACCAAGAAGGCCTCTGAGAGACTAAGGATTGGGAAGGATATACAGTGTGGATACTCTGGACAAAAGCATGATTCATGTCCTGGGAAGGATGGGGCAAAATGGAGTAAGATTGCATCATGATACTCAGCATGGCATGCAACTTTAAACTTTTGAATTTATATTTCTGGAAATTTCCATTCAATTAATATCTTTGGACCATGGCAGACTACAGGTAACTGAAACTGTGGAAAGCAAAACTACATATAAGGGGAGGCACAACTGTATAATAAACTCCCTCCCTCAACAACATTAATCTATTCATGAGGCCAGAGACCTCATGACCTAAATGTCATTGGAGGTCCCACCTCTCAATGTTGTTGCACTGGGGATTAGATTGGTATCATATGACCTTAGAGGACACATTCAAACTATAGCAGTCAGTCATAGGGGGCAGCTACCATTCTGATCACTTTTCTTGGAGACATCCTTTCTGGTAGTCTTTTCCTTCTGGGTTGATTTTCTTGTTTTCTGTTTCTCCCAAATATCCCCTTCTTGTTTACTTCCATGTTTGGCTCGAGTGTGTCCCGCAATATTTTCATCAGGGCAAAGAGATGGCAGACAATGGCAGGCCCCATCATGAGTGGGACTTGAGCGTCACATCCTAGTGCTCCAGTGGGTTATGGTGGACAGGGTGCTTCTCTGCCTGGTGCCTGTGGTCTTCCTTCATCTTCACATAGAATGTTCCTTCACTTTTCTCCCTGGTAGGAGCTCCAGCTTTTGGAGCCCTGCCTTCCTTTTGCAGGTTGCGTCCTCATGTTTTGGGGTCCCAGTAATGTCATGTCTTCACTCCTGCTCATTCTCATGGGTCTGACCCCTACCTCTAACTTTCAGAGCGCCTCTCTTCCCTACCTTTTAGCAGTCTCTCTCCCCTCCCTGCTGGAAGCATGTCCTCATGCTACTTGGTGGCAGTCTTACCCTAGAATGTAACTTCACTAAGACTCTTCCTGAAGACTTACAAGGTGACAGCTGTGTCTGAAACAGCCCTGTCTAGGAGTCTAGAAGACCTGGCATTTCTGAGGCTGTTGTGGGCACTGGAGAGAACACAAGCTTGTGCCCATGGACAAGTTTTGTCATGATCCAAACCGGGAATGTCTTATCACTCTAGAAGGCAAGGGTCCGACAGGATGTGATGGAGGAGTTGGACAGAGGAAGGGAAGAGAACTGTACTTCTTGGTTGCTGTTCACAGGGATTTTAGCTAGATCAGTGAGGCAACACTGAAATTTGAGAACAATTTGCAGCAGAAAGAAATCAGCAGATAATTGTAGCAGGTATTGTTGTTGGTAGGTGCCATGGAGTTGGGTCTGACTCATAGAGACCCTGTTACCACAGAATGAAACACACTCCCACTGCCATGTCCGGCACTATTGCCAATGCTTCTCTGCTGTTCTTCGCAGGTAGATGGCAACAAGTATTGAACTCCTCTTTACTCATACATTGTTCTAGGTGATGTGCATAAACTCTTTACATGCATTACTTTATTTAATATGTAATAAGCCTAGGTGGAAAGAGCTGTCGTTTTCTCTGTTTTGAAGATGAGGAAAATGAGGCTCCAGAAAAGGTGGACAGTACTTGCCTTGTCATAGAGGTAGGAAGTAGTAGATCCTGGATTTGAATTAAGGTATTGTCTCACTCTTGCCACCCTGGCTACCCTCAATGAACCTGTGTGAACATGGATGGGACCTAAGCAGAGTTCCTCCTTAGAGGGTGTTTGATGGCTGGATCTTCACAGAAGCCTGCCTTGACCCTCATCCTTCATGGAAACTGAGAAAAATCCAGCAGGCTGAGAACAGGCAAGGAGGTGGTTCAGGTGTGGAAGTACATGCATTGGGGTAGGTATAGAGATGGGATGAGGAGCATAAATGAATTAGGAAAAGGTGGAAGGTAAGGTAGACTAGATCCTAATGGCACTGGATGCCAGAATGATGGGCTGGCAGCATGTCAGATGAGCAACCAAAATTGCATGGTTTAGAGATCAGGAGTGAAATTAAAAATAAGATTTTATGAAGTTCACAGAGCATTATATAGCTGGATGGAGATGGGAAGTCATTGAGAGTTACTCAGTCCTTATGACTGCCCTTCTTCATTCTGGGTGCTATGGTTTGAATAGGAAATGCCCCCTATAGGCTCATGTGTCAAAGCCTAGGTCCCCAGCTGGTGGCACTATTTTGAGAGGTTCCAGAGACTTCAGAGGTGGGGCTCACTGGAAGAAATAGATCACCGGGGCCCTTTCCTGCCTTCCTCACTCTGCTTCCCGCTTGCCATGTTGGGAGCGTCTCTTCCCTGCTTCCTGGCTGTCATGAGTTGACCAGTTTGGTAACACTGACCCCTCTCAGCATGAAGTTCTGCCTCCCATGGGCTCAGAAGCAGCAGAGCCAGGGACTGGGGCTGAAATCTCTGAAATCATGAGCTAAAATAAATCTTTTCTCCCTCAAGGTATCCTCTACGGTATTTTGGTCTCAGCAACCCAAAAGTAACTAACATGCTGGGTAAGGAATTGCCGTTGCTATTAATGTAATATTATTTCAACACAGTTTCCTAAATTATTACTTTTATCAGGAAGAAAAATGGCCTGGCTGCTGATGCGGTCTCATTTTCGTCTGTTATTATGGTTTTAACAGGATATATTTTCCAGCAGTTCTTTGCTGAAAATATTTCTAGGTTTTTACTTGTGATGGTTATCCACTTATACTCAAAAGCCAAATTCTGTGGGATAAATTTAGCAATGATTAGCCTAGACTATAATTCTAAGCACTACATTTATAATTCTTGGATTATAATTTAGAAGATAACTCGACCCTTGTATTTAATACTACTTATTATGCAAGGGGATTCCTTGTTTTGAACCTACTCAGTAGACACAAGATTATGCCAGAAGGAAGCCACCTTGGAATGCCTTGGCCCAGGGTCTCTTGTGGACATGTATGTCATGGGGCTAGGATTATTGCCTAAATATTTCTGATCCTACTCTACTAAACTCCCCTGCTAAAATACTTATTCCAAGATGTCTAAAGGGAAGGCATGTTTATTCCATATGTGAAGATGGGTTTGAGCTGAGTCGGCAGGTCAGATGCCTAGAAATTTTCTTGTGGTCCTGGTGGATGACATGGAACCCCCTCCTCATTTGTGAACTACTCTACAAAGTTTGAGACAGACACTGCAGCCTGCCAAGCCAATGGTCATTTCCCATATTCTTCCTTGTTATTAGGACTTTTTTTTTTTCCAGTTCTTAGAGTTGCTTAGTTTACCTGATAATGGAATCTCCATTTCTTTGCCAATGATGGATTTAAAGGTGGGCTTGTAATCCAGTCTGGCCAATGTGCAGAAGTCTGCTCAGGGGTGGTGCTCTGGGAAATGGTTTTTTTTACTCTTTAGTAGAGCTGCACAATTTTCCTATTTTTGGATGCTCTTGACTGTATATCATCACTGTACCACCGCAATTAAGATGACTCACTTGAGGTCATGAGGGAAAATTGATTTACGAGAACATGCCAATGAAATGAGGGTAGGGAATGGCAAAAGGGGAAAATCTAGTTTCTTGATGACTTAGTAGAGTTGCTGAATTAACCAGTGTTAGAACCCAACTTTGAAATTCCCTCCTGTGTAAGAGAGCTAATTTGCTTATTTTCTCAGTCTTTTCTGGTTAGGTTTTCTGTGGGTGCAGCCAGAACCTAACTGCGTGATGGCAAAGTCTTCCATCTTCACCACCTTGGCTTTGTGGGGAGCTGGACTGAGCTGACTTTCTTCAACCACAGCTCAGTTTCTGCATGCAGAAGCTGAAGCTCTTTTGATATGCACATCTGAGTCTTCTTTTTATGGATTTTCTGTTCTGCTATACTGTATTTTCACATGCTTTAATATAGTAAAATTGTGATTATTTGTGCTGACCAGTTTATTTGGGTTGACATTTGCTTCCTATGTAAATAACTCCTCAGTTTTGCAAACCAGGAGGAATAGAAATGAACTACATTGACTTTCTCCCCATAATGATTTTGAGTCAGCAGACATGCTCTCCCTTTACAGCTGTTGGGGAAACATGTTAGCCCCTGTGGGACAGAGGGTGTCAATCCCAAGCTCCTCTCCTGGGGCCACAGACTGAGCCCTATGACAGTGCTGACTTTGCTGGTCCTGCCCCAGCTGTCTGTGGCTGCTTAGTGGTCCCCTTCTCATTTGTTCTGTCCACACTCTTTCCACTAGAGCTGCACTAAACATCCACCACACTCCAGCTGCTCTACCTGTGAGCTCTCTTTTAGCACCTCTCCACCCCTAAACTTGGTTGATCCCCTCCACCTGGTCTTTTCTTTCTTTCCTAATCTCAGAGGAAGAGATGCCCTCCTTTTTCCCCAAAGTTCCCTCTGCCCCCTCAATCATTGCCTGTATCTTTTTGCTCTAGGGCATGTTGTTATTGTTGTTGTTAGGTGCCCTCATGTCAAGAGTTGGTGTCTGACTCACAGTGATCCTAAGTACAACAGGCGAAACAATATTGTTACTGCTTCTCTGCTATTCATAGGGTTTTCAATGGCTGATTGTGTTTTGGGAGTGGGTTGTGGGGTCCTTCTCCCAAGCCTACTGTACCTGGTGTTCCCAGGCGGTCTCCCATCCCAACCAGGCCTGACCCTGCTTGGCTTCTGAGGTCTGATGGGATTGGACTCCACAGTGGTATGGCTGCAGATGCTCTAGGGCATAGACCCTTTATATTAACACATCTTCTGCAAAGATTTTTTTCCTGTCTGCCCACAGATGGATACTGGTTTCTCTTGACCTGAGGGAAAAGATGACTTGTCTGAGCTGGCTCCTCAAGGGACCATCCTGTGGTCCCTCTACCCTTTATAAAACATCTCTCAGTTTTGCATTTTAGGAGTAGGAGTGAGCCATGCTAAGCTTCTCTCTGCAATGATCTTGAGATGGTTGACACAGCTCGGGATGTCTCCAGTGGACAGCTGGTGCCTTTGGCTCCGTGTCTTCCCTGTACCTCCAGTCCTGATGCTGTGCATTTTGTTCTCTGCTCCCACTAGTAACAAAAGCTAACTAGCAAAGGCAGATGGGGCCTCCTAACTGCAGATCTATGTCCTTGCTCAGTTCTGCTTTCTCTTGATTGCCTTTTAGTACCTGAAGACGCTCTGTGGCCTCTAAACTTTTTCCCCAAAAGGTCCTGGCCTCAGCCCTCTGAAATCTCCCTTCCATTTACTTTCTAGGAGAGCTCAATTGTACTGAAAACCTGTCAGCTAAGTTCAGGGCACTTCTATCCAAGCATTCTTGTTCGTCTTGTTTGCATCCAGTATTCTTCAGGGTCTTGTATCTAGTATCTCAATGAATGTCTGATGAATAAACTCAGGCCTGTCTTCTGTTCTGACCTTTGCCCCCAAATTTCAGTAGTGTTTTTGTGTTTAAGGAGATGTTCTATAGGGAAGGGGGAAAAACCCTAAAACCCCAAACCACATAAAGTTCTTGAATTCTAAATCTGTGTAGTCACCTATGCCAACATGTCTGACTTCCTCGATGATTCAAGGATTCAGGGAGGAAGCAGTGCATTGCATGGGCAGTGACACAAAGCTGCCCCACAGTCCATCATGGTAGGAAGACTCGGCAGACCCACACCCAGGAAGTCAGCCCCTAGCAGGGTGGACTATGAAGAGAAAAGGCACAGTAGTGTGCAAATGATGGGCAGTGTTTAAACTGATAGAACTCTGGAATAAGAGAAGAAGGGAAACAAGTGTTTCTGTTATCTGGAACAATGGTTCCCAAACACAAGCCAGTTTTTCTCTTGTGGGGAGGTAAAAAGAATTTTAAAAAGAATTATGTAGTGACTTTTCATATTTAAAACTTAAAGCATGAATCATCAGAGAAATACAAATTAAAATCACTTCACATCCATTAATATGGATATTATCAAAAAGATATTAAGTGTTGGCAAGGAGATGGGCAAAAGGAATCCCTTGTGCACTATTGGTGGGGATGTAAATTAGTACATCTATTATAGAAAACAGTATGGCGGTTCCTCAGAAAAAAATAAAAATAGAATTAATATTTGACCTAGCAGTCCCTGTTCCGAGTATCTACCCAAAGGAAATGAAATCAGCATGTATTGAAGAGGTATCTGCACTCTCAGGTTCTTTGCAGCAAGCTTTGCAACAACTAAGATATGGAATCAACCTAAGTGTCCACCAGCAGATGAATGGATACAAATGTGGTCTAGGGGCAGCAGGTGTAGCTCAGTGATAGAGTGCATGCTTAGCTTGTGTGAAGCACTGGGTTTGAACCTCAGCACCAACCCTCAAACTAGCATATATGCACAACAGAATACTATTCAGCCTTTAAAAAGAAAGAAATCCTGATTTTTAAAATAATATAGATGAACTTGGAGGACATTATGTTAAGTGAAATCCGCCAGGTATGGAAAAACAAATACTATATGATTTCACTTATATGTGGAATCCAAACAAAGAAACAAACAAACAAACAAATTTGAACTCAGAAGTAGAGAGTAGAATGATGGTTAACAAGGATGGGGCAGGGGAGGTTGGGGAGATATTAGTCAAAGGATACTAAATTTCATTTAGTTGAGAGGAACTGGTTCAAGGGATCAATTGTATAACATGGTGACTCTGTAGCTAATAAAAATGTACTGTCTTTTTAAAAAATTTCTAAGAGAATAGATTTTACATAATCTCACCACACAAAAAATAAGTGTGTGAGGGATATGTATGTTAATGAGCTCAATTTTCCATTCCACAATGTATACCTATTTCAAACATGCTTTATACAATAAATATATGCAATTTTATTTGTCTATAAAATAAAAATTACAATACAATATTGTTCCCCCAAAATAAACATGTGCTTGTCCTTGTCTCAAAAATGATAATAGCACCTATTTTTTCTTAAGTTTTAATATATTTAGCAAGATAAAAAGGTATTAACTCTCCTTTAGTTTCATGGTTTTAATTTTTTGTATGTGGCTTTTTTTCTTGTGCTTTACATGCAGTTGTACTGCCCCGCATGTAGGAACTACTGCCCTGAAGCACACTCAAAACTTGTTCAAAATTTTCATGTTAGGTTGCAGGATGCTGAGAATCAGAAAGAGGGATGGAGGTGACTTGGAGGATGTGACAGTAGAGAAAGATCCAATGAGGATTCTCAGTGCAAATGTGAAATGTACTATTCATTAAAGCAGCATGCCCTCAGTGAGTTAGTTATCTATAAATAATGATGGTGAAGCTGTGATGCCCATTTCAGGGTGGCTGTGATGGTCTACCTGCCTGAGGATGGTTCTGGTCCACCTGTGCTCACTGACTTGTGGGAGAAAAGCCAGCTCCAGTGAGTGACATATTTTGAAAAATATTCAGAAATCCTCTTGAAAGAGAGGGTTACAAAGTTAATTGCTCCTGTTTTAAGCACACAATTTAAGGTTTATTATAAAATATTATTTTGAAAGTTATCTATGATTCTGCTGCCTAATAAGTGCCAGTTACAAGGTATAAAATTCATATTCTTTTCTGGTAAAGAATTTGTTATCTTAAAGGGTGACATATATCTTTTGAAATCATAGGATGAGAAGCTGCTAGATTCAAGCTATCAAAGTTTCATAAGCCATATCTATTGATGATACTAAAATACTTCATATATGAGGTTTGATTACAAGGAAATGGAGTTGATTTATATGTATGGCTGATGAAATCTGTCTCATTTATCTCTAGTAATATTTTGGGCATGAACAAGAACTTTTAAGAGAGAAGGAGTAAAGCAGTGTAACTTTCCAGTCAAACTGGTTTCGATTTCCCAAGCTTTAGTAACTTACTTCACCTTTCTAAACCTCAGGTTCTTTAACTGAAAAATGTGGACAATAAAAGTTCCAGCCTGAGGAAATTATCTTCAGTGTGATGGGTTGAAGAAATGCTAAAATCTTCCAGTCGTACACCAAACCACCAAAGTGATAGTAAAAAGAAATACATAGCTAAGCTTTAAAACAACAAAGAAGGTTGTCTCTTTGCTAGAAATAGAGAGTCCTTCTTAATGGGGGGAATGGGGGAGGCAGAGCAGGAACCAGATCTGTAAATAGAGGTAGCCATGCAGCTACCAAGGGGCTCTGAGCTTTGGTAGCATCTCTGAGTCTGAAGCTGCTGCTATCGTGAGACTGCCCTGTCAGCAGTGTCAAGATATATGAGTGACCCACACAGAAATAGGCAGACCTCAGGAGGTCACTACCAAACAGAACAATATGTGACAGATTGTATTATATGAAGCAGCAATAACAATATCTCCTATTTTACCTTCTCTAGTATACTATGACTTTGGTATTTCTCCCTGTGAGAGGTGGAATCTATCGTCCCACCCCTGAAATTTGTTTAGGTTTATGACGATGGTAGATATGATGCTATGGGACTTCCAAGGCTAAGTCATAAAAGCTGAATCAGCCTCCACATGGGTTTGTTGGGTTGCTTGCTTTTGGAGCTAAGCATCTCCATGTCAGAGCCCAAGCACTCCATGGCTGAGGTCCACATGGAAAGAAACCTAGGTCTTTGTATTTCGGCCTATGCTGAGCTCTCAGCTGAGGGCAGACACCAGTTTGCCAGGTATATGAATCTATTGATCAATCTACTTATTTTTATTGTTGTGGTTACGTGCCATTGAGTTGGGTTCCACTCATAATGACCCTATGTACAACAGAGCAAAATATTCCCCGACACTGTGCCATGCACATGATCTTTTTTTTTTTTTTTTTTTTTTTTCTCAGTAATGGGGGTTGAATCCAGGGCCTCGCACTTGCATGCTTTGCAAGTGCTGGACCAATGAGCTGCACACCCAGCCCACTTTTTGTTAACTTTTTGATACAGGGTCTTGATAAATTATGCAGACTGCCTTTGGTCTCAAACTTGCGATCCTCCCGCCTCCGCCTCCTGAGCCACTGGGATTATAGGTGTGCGCCACTGTGCCTGGTGCGTACATGATCTTTTTTATGTTTAAGTCCATTGTTGTAGCCATTGTGTCAATCCATGTAGTTGGGGGTTTTATTGTCTTTCATTGACCTGCCACTCTGCCAAACAGGAGATTGGTTCTTCCTGGCAATGTATCCAAAATATGTAAGATGGAGTCTAGTTATCCTTGCTTTCAAGGAGCACTCTGGTTGCACTTCTAGGACAGATCAATTGGTTCTTTTGGCAGTCCATGGTATGCTCAATATTCATCTCTAGCACCAAAATTTAAAAGCATCAATTCTTCCCTTTCCCCTTTATTCCAGCTTTCACAACTGTATAATGCAATTGAAAATACTATGGCATGTATCAGGTGCACCTTCGTCTTCAATGTGGTATCTATACTTTTCAACACTTAAAAAGGTCTTTTGTAACAGCTTTTCTCAGTGCAATGCATCTTTTGATTTCTTGACTGCTATTTCCATGGGTGTTGATTATAGTATCAAGTAAAGCAAAATCTTGGACGACTTCAATCTTTTTTCCATTTATCATGAAGTTGCTTTTGAATGATGTTTAATAAAATTTTACTTGTGTGTGACATTAATAATATCATTTGGTAATTTCCACATTTGATTGGATCCCCTTTCTTGGGAATAGCCACAAATATGGATCTTTTCCAGTCAGTTGGCCAGGTAGCTATTTTCCAAATCTCTTGGTGTAAGCAAATGAGCACCTCCAGTGCTGCATCTGTTTGTTGAAACATCTCAATTTGTTTCCCATAAAATCCTGGAGCATTGTGTTTCACCAGTTCCTTCAAGGCAGCTTCTGCTTCTTCCTTCAGTACCATCAGTTCCTGATCATATGCAGCCTTTTAAAATAGTGGTCATCCACCAATTCTTTTTGGTATAATGTTCCTGTAATTCCTTCCATCTTCTTCTGATTTTTCCTGTGTCGTTTATTAATTTCTCCGTAGAATTCTTCATTATTGCCACTTGAAGCTTGAATTTTTTTCTTTAATTCTCTAAGCTTAAGAAAAACAGAGCATGTTTTTCTCTTTCGGTTTTCTATCTCCAGCTCTTTGCATATGTCATTAGAAATTTGATTTTGTCTTCTCAAGCTGCCCTTTGAAATCTTCTATTTAGTTCTTTAACTTCATCCTGTGTTCCTTTTATTTTAGCTGCTTAATGACTTTCAAGGGCAAGTTTCAAAATGTCTTTTGACATGTAATTTGGTCTTTTTTCCCTGTCTTTTTAATAGCTTCTTGCTTTCCTCATGAATAATGTCTTTGATGTCATGCCATAACTCATCTGGTCTTTGATTATTAATATCTAACACATCAAATCTGTTTTTAAGGTGGTCTTTGAACTCAGGTGGGATATACTTAGGGCTATACCTTGGCTTTTGTACACTTGGTCTAATTTTCTTCAGTTTCAGTTTGAACCTGCATATGAGCAGTTGATGGTCTGATCCACAATCAGCCCCTGATCTTGTTCTTATTTTTTATATTAAGCTTTTCCATGTTTTTCCACAAATGTAGTCAGTTTGGTTCCTGTATGTCCCATCTGGTGAATTCTGTATTTATAATTACTGTTTACAATGGTGAAAAAATGTATTTGTGATGAAAATGTCATTAGTCTGACAAAATTCTATCATGTCATCTCCAGTATCATTTTTGTCACGAAGACCATATTTTCCATCTACTGAGGCTTCTTCTTTGTTTCCAATTTTTGCATTCCAGTTACCAGTAATTATCAGTGCATCCTGATTGCATGTTCACTCTATTTCAGATTGCAGAAGCTGGCAAAAATCTTCCCTGTCTTCATTTGTAGCCTTAGTGGTGGGTGCGTAAACTGGAGTAATAGTCATATTAACAGGCCTTCCTTGTTGGTGTATGGGTATTATTGAATACTGACAGCTTTGTACTTCAGGACAGATCTTGAGATGTCTTTTTAATGATAAATGCAACCCCATTTCTCTTTAATCTGTCATTCCCAGCATAGTAGACCATATGATCCTCTGATTCAAAATGGCCCAGGCCAGTCCATTTTAGCTCACTAATGCCCAGGATGTTGATGTTTTGGTGCTCCATCCCCCCCCCTTTTTTTTGAGACAGGGTCCCGCTAAGTTATGCTGCAGACTTCCTCTGGTCTCAAACTTGCAATCCTCCTGCCTCCACCTCCCAAGCCACTGGCTTTACAGGTCCATTTCCCTCTTGATGACTTCTAATTTTCCTGGATTCATACTATTTACCTTCCACGTTCCAATTATTTATGGATGCTTACAGTTGTTCCTTCTCACTTTGAGTCATGCCACATCAGCAAATGGAGGTCCTTGGGGCTTCACTCTATTCCTGTCATTTAGGCAACTCATCCCTAGTTGTCCTTGAGTCTCTTCCAACCTAGGGGGCTCATTTTCTAGCACTATATCTAACAGTGTTTCTCTGCTATTCATAGGGTTTTCAGTGGCTAATTGTTTTGGGTTTGGGTTAGCAATGTCCTTTACCCTAGTCTGTGTTAGTCTGGAAGTTCAGCTGAAACCTGTCCACCATGGGTAACCCTGCTGATATCTGTAATACCAGTGGCATAGCTCTCAGCATCACAGCAACACACAAACCTCCACAGTATGGCAAACTGACAGACATGTGAGGGAACTACTTATAGTTGTTGAAAAAAGAACCCTCAATTTATGGTCATAGTAGCAACTTCAGCAAGCTGGAAAATGAATCAGTGAGCTAAACAATTGACTTGAGGAATTCTTCCAAAATGTTACACAAAAAGAGCAAGAGATGGAAATGAGGAATAATAATGAAGGAAATGGCACAATCATAACTTAATTGAATTAGAGGAATCAATAGGACAACAGTAGCCCTTGCACATTGATGCATATCCTAGAAGCATTCCATGGATGAAATCATAAGATTGTGAGGAAAAGCTGTAAATATCCTGAGCAGTCTTCCTTACTCTCTATCAGTCTGCTCTAGGGCATAGAATTTTAGCCAAATGTCCACCAAAGACAAAAATAAGTCTCAGTTTTCCACAAAACAGTGTTTTTTATTTTATAAACCCTATCTCATTTGTGTTCACTGCTATCTGTATATGTTTGAATTTCTTATTTAGGAACATTTCAGCTGTGTTTTTTATAAAACTGAACATTTATTCTTTGACAAAATATGAAAAAAAGAATGAAAATGGAAATAAAAAACCTAAAACATGCTTATAAGAGTTTTAGAAATAAAGCCGGGCGTGGTGATACATGCCTGTGATCCCAGCAACTTGAGATGAAGTGTCAGGAGGCTCGCAAGCTTGAGACCCGAGGCAGTCTGTGTAACTTAGTGAGACCCTGTTTCAAAAAAGTAAAAAAAATGGGCTGGGGGTGCAGCTCAGTGGTATAGCACTTGCAAAGCATGCATGCACGAGGCCTTGGGTTTAACCCTTAGTACCTCAAAAAAAAAAAAAAAAAGGAAGTTATATAAATAGAAAATAAAAATGGAGCACAAGCAATATTTGAAAAATAATAATAAATGAGAATTTCCCAAAGCCCAAGAAGTTTAGAACTTTTCAGCTTTATAGAGCCCACCAAGTTCAGAGCAGGGTAAATAAAAATAAATACATGCTTAGGATCATTGTAATGAAATTTCAGAACATAAAAGAAAATGAGAAAATTAAAGGATAACAAATAATAAAGTCATACAAACTACAATGGAGTATGAATGACATCCAGCTTATGTTTAATAACATTGAATCTTAGAAGACATTGGAGACATATCTTCAAAACTCTAATAAAAAATAATGTGGAACTTAGTTTTATACCCAATCCAACTATGCTTAAATTGTGCATGTTACATGAGTAAATTTTTAGGCATATCAGACTCAGAAATTTTGCTATCACAGATTTTTACCAAAAGACCTTCTAAAAGATGTGCTCCTAAAGGAAGATAATTAAATGAGACAATGATTCTAAAGCACTTAGAATGATGTTAAATCTCCTTTTTCTTTCCTAATTTAAGGGACAGAAATGGCTAACACATTCTCCATTTCACCTTATTCTTGTCTTGAATATGGATTTACTATATCTGTCTCTGCAGTAGGTGTCTTATGACTGTGAGGTTATAAGAAAGAAAAAGAAAGAAAGAAAGACCAAAAGGACCATAGAAGTGTAGATCACAAAGTTATTAGCCTATTATTACATTTTTAGCAATCTGTGTACTACATTTTAATGTGAGAAAAATAAATTTACATTTTCTTAGGCCATTGTTAATTGGGTTTTCTGCTATTTCATCCAACACATTACTAAGTGATTTACTTTTCCACTTTTCTTATCTTTAAAGTAGGATCTACTCAGATTAAATGAGAAATTGGTTAAATTTTTCTAGTATCTAATGCATTCTCAAATAAATATTAAGCCTTTTCCTATCTTCCATTCCACATTGTAAACTCAAGAAACTATTTTATCTTCATTATATTGTATCCCCTTTGCTTAAGTAACTCAGTCAAGTTCCTTGGGTACTTTTTGAATGCCAATTCATTGATTGGGTTCATTTGTAATTGCTAATTCATAGTAGCCTATCAAAAAATAAATGTTGAATGGGTTGGTGAATAAAAATTGAAGATCGGTTAGGAGAATGAATACTAATGGTTGCCTTAAAAATATCAAAACAACTATCTATCACTTTTACCTTTCCCTTCTGAGTTAATGTTCCTTTTGCAATGCTCAAAAGGGTGCTTCTTCCCATATTTAGCCATCTTCCTAGTCTGTTTTTGACTCTTACATTAAACATAATTTTTAATGCCTTCTGAAGAGAGTTATAAGAGGAGGGGGCTGGGCGTGGTGGTGCACACCTGTAGTCCCAGCGGCTCAGGAGGCAGAGGCAGGAGGATCGCAAGTTCAAGACCAGAGGCAGTGTGCATAATTTAGCGAGACCCTGTCTCAAAAAAAATGTTAAAAAAAATGGGCTGAGGGTGCAGCTCAGTGGTCCAGCACTTGCAAAGCATGCAGGTGCGAGGCCCTGGATTCAACCCTTAGTACCACAAAAACAAAAACAAAAACAAAAACAAAAAACAAAAACAAAAAAAAAAAAAAAAGAGGAGGGGGAAGTTACTTGATGCTCTCTTCTGACACAGTTTTTGTCACATTAAACTTACTTTAAGTGTTATGAACCCTTTGAATTCTCAAACAAGTAGTGGAAGGACAACATATACAGAATGGAAAGGGTTTTTTCCTCGCTGTTGAAATAATTCATACATAGGAACACAAAATGTTATGTGTTAGTCTTTGAAAAGGAGGTGTCAAGGAAAAGGAAAAGGATAGGATGAAACTTGAGGTTCTAAAAAATACCTAAGGATTTTTCACAGAAAGAAATATCAAGAGAGAGCCATACCTATAAAATAGAAATTGGTGAGTGAATAAATGAGGCTATTAAAAATGGTTTGTAGAGGCTGCAGGAAATAGAGTAAGTCAAGTAGAAAAGGATGACTTATCCCTCATGGGGAAACCTGTCCTGCCATGTAAGACTTCATCTTGGAACTTTCCTACCATCACTTCTGCTGATAGTCCATTGGTTAAACCAGATCACATGGCCAAACTTAACCTTGATAGGACAGGGAGTATACTTTGCCCACAGTGGCAGGTTACATGCAAAGGGTATGGAAGTATTATCTTAATATGGGATAATGTAGAGTTGGGAGCAATAATTTATTGTGTCTCAGGTCCACGTAGAAACATGTATGAGGTATTATTTATAATAGTCTCAAACTGAAAACAAATCCAGGTGTCTGTCAACCAGAGAATAAACACAATGTGGCATATCCATAATGGGATCCTTTTCAGCAATAATAAGGAATGGCATTCTGATACACCCTGTAATATTGATGAACCTCAAAGATATGATACTAAGTGAAAGAAAGTAGGCCCACAGGCCCACATAAGGTGTGGTTCATTCATATGATATGTCCAGAAAAGGAAAATCTACAGAGATACAAAATAGATTAGTGGTTGCTTGGAGCTGGTTCTGGGGATATGGAGTGACTGTAGAAGGACAGAGGGACCTTTTACTGAGGTGATAGAAATGTTCCAAAATTGGGCTGTAGTGACAGTTGCTCAACTCTAAAAACTTATTGACAGTCATTGGGTTGCACACTTAAAATGAATGAAAGTTATAGTATATAATTTGTACCTCAACAAAACGATAAAAAAGAAGGAAAGAAAATGTGTAACAAAAATATTTTACTTCACAGGTTTTCTTAGGATAAAGTGAGATATTTATAAAGTGACTGATCTAGGGATTGGCATGTACAGGTACATAATAAATCAGACATTCTTATTATCATTTCAGCAGTGTATAAAGGTTGTGAGAGGGCCAGGCATGGTGGTGCATGTGTGTTATAGTAGTACTTGGAATGGGAAGAGAGGAGGATTGTGGGTTTGAGGCCAGCCAGGGTTACATAGTGAGCTTGGGACCAGTCTGGGCTACATAGACAGACACTGCCAACAAAACAAAACAAAACAAAACACAAAACAGAAACCAAAAAAAGTAAAAACAAACCCCATAACCACCACCACCATCACCACAACTAACAGGGGTGAGAGACAGTATGAAATATTTAGAAGTCCATAGTAACAACAATAGCAATAGTTAAAGTAACTGGAAGATAGACTCTGTGTGGTGTACTGACCGTGGAAGAACCTGCCCTAGGCCACTGAGCTGGGGAGGAGGTGAAGCCTTTAATGAAGACTTGGTTCAATCTGATTGCAAAGTAAGTGCTTGCCTCCTGGGTATGTGTCATTTGAAGCTCAGTCTGGGGAGGGTCCTAGGTTATAATCTCTAATTGTTGATCACTTAGAGAAAAACCAAAGGAGCCTGTTTTCAGGTGTTTGAATTAACTTACAAACCACAAAAGAACATCATTTAACTCAGGGAAATTGGATTGTCCTTACAAAGTATCAAGAGAGAGGGAATCTGGCCTTCCCTCACTGGGGCTAGGAGTGTAGACTTGCTTGGGTGTGGTTGAAAGATAACCTAAGCTATGGTGGCCCTCCAGGTAGTGGCTGATTGCTGTGTACTAGGGATCAAGAACAGAGGGTGCTTTGCCTGCTGCTACCAGCCTCCCCCAGGTATAAATAAGGGCTCCGATAAGAGAGAGACATATATGTGCCCTAGAAGTGGCTCAAGATGCCATCTGTCTGCAAAGTGGAGCCAAGCAATTATGTACAGTGCAGAAGATAGGGTCTGAGCCTGCTGCCAGAAACAAGCATGATGGAGGGAGGACAAGGCCACCTCTGCTGGCTGCTCAAGGTCCCCATGGAGGTTAAAGAGAATCACATAGATCAATATGTATAGACAAGGAAAAACCCTTGTTCTACAATAAATGAAAAAAAGAAAGTTACAGAACCATATGTATGGCATAGTCTTATCTACGTAAAAATATGCAAAGTATATGTATAAATATATTTCACCTCTTAGAAGATAAATTTCTTTTTGTCATTATTGTGTGCCCCCTCTCTACACTGTGTACTCTAAGAGAACTGGGACTGTGTTTGGTGCCTAGGACAGTACCTAGAACATGGTAGGTACTCAATAAGTGTCCATTGATAAACTTGTTGATTAGGAATTAGCAATACCTAGAACAATCTCCCATGTGTTTTTCAGCTTATCATGCTGTGGGGGCTTGTGTATTGCAGTGATGTTGAAAGCTATGCCATCAGTATCTCAGATGCCAGCAGGGCCACCCATGATGGACAGGTTTCAGCTGAGCTTCCAGACTAAGACAGAGTAGGGAGAAGCACCCAGCAGCCCACACCCCAAACAGCCATTGAAAACCATATAAATAGCAGAGAAGCAGTGTCAGATATAGTGCTAGAAAATGACACCACCACCCCCCCTTCCAGTCTGGAAGGCATTCAAGAAACAATTAGACAAGAGTTGCCTCCTCAAAGTAGACTTGACCTTAATGATGGAAATGGAGTAAAGTCCCTGAGACCTTCAGTTGCTGGTGTGGCACTTCTCAAGATGAGAAGAAACACAGTGGCTATAACAATGGGCTCAGACATAAAAAGAGTATGTGTATGGCACAGTGCTTGGTAGTGTTTTATTCTGTTGTGCATAGGGTTGCTATGAGTTGATTCCAACTCGACAGCACCCAAAAAAACAGAAGAACAATATTTAGAAGAATAGCAGACTGTTTTGTTCTCCCTGGGAGGTATGATTATACACATGCCCAAGTATTGTGTGTATATATTTTGGGAAATATTTTTGGGGTCAGTTGACAGAGTCAGAAATCTATGTCAACCTTGGGAAAACCCAGAGGGATTAAAGAGAATGAAGGCAGCAGAGGCAATAGAGATGCCATGTTTTGAGTAATTGGAGACAGGGCATGGGCAAACTATTGCATGTGGAAGGAGTCAGGAAGAAAAATCTTGTTCTGTGGTTTAAATACAGTAGAAGTGAAAGAAAAGAATGAGATAAAGAAATTAAGTCCAAGTTCATGAGAGCATCTGGCTTTGCAATACAAATGTTATGAGTGTGCTCTGCTCACCCTGGGTTCCAGCCCCTGCTCCTTGCTGTTTCTTTACTAGGACACTCTGCACCTTCGTATTTACCTAGACAACATCTGTGTGCCCTTCTTCTCTCAGCTCAGCTGTCTTTCCCTGCAGGAAGCTACTTCTGCCTCTCCCTCCCTTCCCTGACTAACACTGGGCTGGAGGCTTCTCCACTGTGTTCCTAATGCACCTCCCACTTCTGCTGTAACTCTTATTACAGGACATTGTGTCTGCCCATGTGACCTTGTCTTGTCCACTATACTGTGAACTCTTTGAGAGTAGGAACATGTCTTATCAATCTCAGCATTGTGGGACCTACCTGGGGGCTGGCTTATGGTATGTACTTAATAAGGTGAAGGAATGAATGGATGAATGGTAAGAAAAATGGTGACCTCTTAACCTGAAATTTGAATTTGGAATTAGAAAAGCTTTGCTTCAATCTTGACCCCTCCAACTTCTGCCTCTATGAGTATGGAAAAGTCATTTTAACTTCTCTGAATTCTCAATCGTAAAATGGGATAATACTATCTACTTTGCAGGTCACATTACCCTCACTATGCCTCATTCTGTCTGACTATAGGCACTTGTGGGATAAAATAATATTCTGTGTGGTAAAGCTCTTTGTGAAATAAATAGCAATTTTTGAAATATGTCATTTATGTTTGTGCATATGTATGTGTGTATTTCATAGAGGGGGAGAAGGACATGGCAATGCACTCCCAAGGTAAGCCTGAAACAATCAGCCATTGAAAACCCTATGAGGGTCACTATGAGTCAGACATGACTCGATGGCATTTAACAACAACAACAACAACAACAGCCTCTGCCACTGAAGGTTTTAGAAGTACTTTTGATGGTTGAACGATGCTATCTGAGAAGAATGGAAACATTCTATATCTCCACTGTCCAATTCAGTAGTGATTAGCCTTCTGTAAGTACTGAGCACTGGCAATTTGGGCTAATGCCACTGAAGAACTTAATTTTAAATTGTTTTATTGTAATTCATTTGAATTTAAGCAGTCACATACGGATAGACATTGGAATTTCCATCATGGCAAAAAGTCCTATTAGACAGTTGGTTTGGAGTTTAAATTGGTGGTGAAAACTCAAATGACTTCAGGGAACAGGTGGTTGTTGTTAGGTGCTGTTGAGTCGGATCTGACTCATAGTGACTCTCATTGGGTTTTCAATAGCTGGTTATTTCCAGATTGTTTGGAGAGTGGATTGCTGCATCCTTCTCCCATTTGTGCAGTGCTAGGGATCGAACCCAGGTCATCAGAAGAGGGTGGAGCAGGCGCTCTACCAACTGAGCTAAACCCCAGCCCAGGTAGATAATGGTAAATGTTGGAACTAGTTGGATATAAGGTTGGAGGGAATGGTGTGTACCTTCCCTGGGATGTATTCCCATTCTGTCGTTAGACTTGATTTGGGGTAGCAGTCGACAGCCAATCTCTGGGTTAATTCTGGGGAATATTTGCCAGCATGAAAGGAGCTGACCTGCTTCCAAGTCTCATATCCATTTGAAACCAGACAGGAGCCTATTACTTATCTGTCTACTTGGCTACCTCAGTAACTTAATCATCTCCCTCAGTAATAAAAGGGAGGGGTCAGGCTATCTTGGGGGTCCCTCTTAGATCCATGGTCTAATCCCTATATGCCTAAGGAAATTGATGAGAAATATGCCCAAGTCAACTGATTCAATGATCGACACACAAGATGATGCAATAAATCAGGGAATCTGTTAATAACATTTAAGGATTGGCAGTAAGATTAGCAGCTCACTTCAGATGTTGCAAGACCAATATGCAAGCCTCAGAAGAATTTTTTTCTATGCAAAGTCTATTTATTTTCTTGTAAAATCCACATTACATAATTGATGTCACTTTGAAAACCTTGCCTATCACATGTTCTCAATAGCAAGGAGAGATGAGTTCTTTCTTTATTATTTTCTGACACTTACACCTTCCTCTTCTGATAATTCTACCAATGTGTTCTGCTGGGGAAAAATAATAAGGTCAAACTCAAGAGAGACTCTTGGAAGGAGATATTTTTCATATGTTACCTGGTGCATTTGTAATCATCCTTTGTTGCATCAAGTAGCAGACACACTGACGGCAGCTCCTCCAGAGGGAAGTGAAAAATTCAGAGAGGTCACCAAGCGCAGATTATCACAAACCTCACACATGACCAGCTTGAATTAGAGAAATGAAATTCTGCCCAAGATGTAAATAGTTTTAGAAGTAGATGGGCCGTGTTTTCCAATACCGTGCCACCATGATCTGTGGTAACATATTAAATCTAGCTTTAAAAGACATTTCTGATTTTTCCTCTTCTGACTTTTTGATAGCTCACATTTGTTTAGTCATGTCTGAACCAACAGGTTTATAGAATTCACTACCACCAAAAACTTAACCCTCAGTTCTTCTTCCATGTTGAAGAATTAATTGGGGTTAATTAGTCTTTGTGTTCTAAATGAGTTAGATGAGTGGGTTGGGTAACTGACATTTGTGGCCGCCCCACCCCTGATATTGTGTCAGGCTGTACAGTCTCTTGCTTGAACCAGTCAGGGGTAGTTGACTCCAGGCTTGTAAATGAGTCACCAATTTTCTAGCCTATCCACAGTTGTGGCTGGTCAGTGCTCCACAGGGATACAGTTGGGAGTGTCATCTGTTCCTGTACGGTGATTTAGTATAAAGCAGGACACTACTGCTCAAATGCAGAGGCTCTCCTGTCACTCTCCATCAGCTCCCTACAATTCAGGGCTCCTGTAGGATGATCAGCAGGCCTGAACATGTGGAATTTAGAGGTCAGCAATAGGAACCCAAACTTAGCTTCATTTTACCCAGCCTCTAGAGCAGAGCCTCCTAGGATAAAGAGCAGTTGCAAAACTCCAAACAATGCTTAAACAGTGAATTATTGCTCCAAAGCCTTTGATAGAGCCTTGAAACTCATAGCATAAGTGAGTAGTTTATTTGAAACTTGGATCCTACCAAAATTTGTTTTCCTACAAGGTCCTTTCCCCTTGTTTCCTTGTGGTGTTTACCTGTGTGCATATGCACTTGAGCCTCTAGCTGAAATACTAGACTTGTACCCCTTTTTCATTAGAATGTGCCCTCAAGAGGATGTTTTTAAACTGGATGCAGGGGCACATCACTGCCTATAATCCCAGTGACTTGTAAGGTGGAGGCAGGAGAGTCACAAGTTGGAGGACAGGGGCAGCCTGCATAACTTAGCAGAGACCCTAACTCAAAAATAAAGAATGGGTTTTGGGTGCAGCCCAGTGGTAGAGCATTTGCAAAGTATGTGCAAGGTCATGAGTTCAACCCCCAAAGGAAGGAAGGAAGGAAGGAGAAAGGATGGAAGGAAGGAGGGAGAGTAGGAAGGAAGGAAGGAAGAAGGGAAGGGAGGAGAAAGGAAGGAAGGAAAGTAGGGGAAAGAAAGGAAAAGAAGTAAAAGAAAAAAGGACATCTTTGGCTTCTTGCTTTTTCTCCTATTATATAAATGTTAAGATTTACTGAAGGACTTTTAGCAGTGGAAAACTCATTTTGGTTTTGGGAATCAGGAAAAGTTTGGTAAGGGGCAGCAGTGAAGACTTGCCTTGAAAAATGGAGCAGGTGTATTTAGAACATAAAAAACCAAGGCAGAAGCTAAAGAGTGTGAAAGACAGCAGTGGGAAGTGAGACTGGGGAAGCTGGTGAGAGGCATTTTGGAGGAAAGGTAGTGGGGAGACCAGGTTGGGAAGCCCCATATGTAATTCAAAGGGCAGAGGGGCTTCAGGTAGGCTGGTGAGAGTTAAGGGGTGAAATGAGGCATGAAGACAAGGGCAGTACACAGAAATGTTTTTTAGCCAGAAACTGGAAAGAAAGTACACAAATGGTAACTGATTTAGTGGTGCAGGGGAAGATGAAAAGTAAAAGCCTACAAAAGGTGAATGTTGCAGAGTGGTAAGTGGAGAAATGGACCTAATCCTTCTATAGAATGCTGATATCCTTCAGGAATGGCTGGAGTTAAAAACAGATTTGATTCCTTAAGAAGAAATTCAAAGCCCAAGTCTTCTCTTGGCTCCACATGGCAGAAAATGTAGGGTTTCAAGACTCTGGATGTTTCTATTTCACATATATGTAAAGGCAGGGGGAAGTGTGTTAGTCACCATGGCCCCAAGCCTCTGACACCAACTCCAAGAATATTGTCAGTCAAGATGTTATTCCTTTAGCCAGAGATTTGAGGGGAATATGCTAAGAGAAAATATCCACAGACATTGAAAAGCAAGAGTTCTCCTGCCCCTGGACATGTTCAGCCTGTGCTCATAGAGCTCCTACTTTTTGGTGGCTCTTTCTTTATGCATGCATAAAGATAGCCAATGATGACCAGACATATGAGGAAAATCTGCCATTGGAAATATAAAGACAAAAATAAAGAAGTGGAAAACAACCAAATGTAGGACACAGAGACAATGCAGAATGAAAATTAAATAAGAACAGTAGAGCTATATGGCTAAATATCCTCAGAGAGATTGAGAAACATGCTATATTCATCAAACAAGAACAGATAGTTAATAAAAAGGTAACACTGAGGGTGGAAAAGAGTTCTTAGAAATTAAAAACATGGAAAGAGAAAAACAGAAAAATTCAGTAGAGAGTATGGAAGATAAAATAGTAGCATAAATTGGCAAAAAGTTAGAAAATAGTAAAGAAAATAGGAGGGAAGATAAAATTAGGGAATCACCCCCAAAATCTGATATCATAAGGAAAGTCTCTTCAGAAAGAGAACAAAAAATTGGGGATGAGGACATAACCAGAGAAATAATTCAAAATAATTTCTTATGATCTTAGGGCATATGTTTCCAAGTTTAAAAGACTGAGGACACACCTCAGGGTATGCAGAAATAAAAGGCTTATATGAAGTTGTATTGCCTGCAGCCATAGCCCTGTGGAGTCCGATCCAGTCAGATATCAGAAGCTAAGCAAGGTTGAGCCTGGTTAGTACTTGGAAGGGAGACCGCCTGGGAATACCAGGTGCTATAGGCATGGGAGAAGGAGCTGGCAACCCATTCCCAAAAATCAATCTTGTTGGGGTATTAGCTCTAGCCCGGCTAAAGTTAGGGCCAAACCCTCAACATAATAATGTGGCCGATGTCGGGAAAGAAGGACCTCGGGAGACCTTCAGATGGTTGGAAAAGGACAGGGAAGGTTTATTGGGATGCTCCCCTGAAGGGGGGCAAGGAGCAAGCAGCCCCTATAGAGCAAGGCTCTATCCCTTTCTGTGCTGGCTCTAGGCCTGCAGCATAGAATGCTGCAGGCTAAGTGCTGGTACAGCTCAGCCTTAAAGGTGCAGCCACAGCCGCTGGTGTTTAGTTGAGGTCTGATGGTCTTGACTCTCGCGGCTCGCCTTCTTTACCCCTCTCCTTCCCAAGGATGGGAGGAGTTGGGAGGCTCTTCATGGCTTGCTAGATGCCTTCGGCTCTTTGGGGCCCCTGGGCTTGATCTTGCCGGCTTGCTAGATGGTCTTGCTGGAGTAGGGAGCGCTGGTCCAGATGATGAGGTTCAGGAGGCGGTCAGAGAGGTCAGGATCGGTGGTGCTACAGGGATCAATAGGGTGAAGAAGGGGTCCAGGAGCCCTGCTTTTATAGGGTCCTGGAGGGGTCACATGGTGGAGTTCAGCCAATCAGGGCACACAGCTGGCAGGTACAGTGGGCAAACGGATGTAACTGCCAAGTGGAGACAGTTATTACCTGCACGGTGGTGAGGGGAGCCAATCAAAATTAAGGTGGTTAAGGCTGGTCAAGCTGGCCGGGGGCCATCTTTGCTCACTTGATGGGAGGGGCTGTTTTGAGTGAGAGAGATGAGCCTCGGGGTCAACTAGGGGTCAGCCCCTCAAGCTGTTATGAGGGACCCTAGCTGGGAAATATAATTTTAAAAATCCCCAACACAATCTGCCATTGAAAACCCTATGAATAGCAGAGAAGCACTGACAATAACGTTTCACTTGTTGTACATAGGGTCACTATGAGTCGGATATTGACTCGATGGCACCTAACAACACATAAGTTGTGTTATAAAATTTCAAAACACTGCGAACAAAGAATATTTTAAACACTTCTGAGAGGAGAAATGGGTCTTATAGAATGGATCACAATCAGAATGATTTTATAGTTCTCAACAACTGTAAGCTAAAAGACAGTAGAGCAAAATGTTTTCCAATCTAAATTTCTATAACCAGCTAATTAAAAAAAAAAAATAAATGGTAGCCCATACCTGTAATACCAGCACTTGGGAGGCTGAGGTAGGAGGATTGTGAATTCAAGGCAAGCTTGGGCTACTTGGAGACTGTGTCTCAAAAAACAAAACCAAAACAACAAAAACATGACAGTAAAATAAACACATTTTTAAGCATTCAGGTCTTAATTTTACTTTCCTGAATCAATTCTAAGCATCCAGTAGAAGATCCTTTAAGGGATGGGTTCTTCCAAAATGGGAGACATGACCAAGAAAGCTGAAGAAACAAGACTCTGGAAAGTGAGGACCTGTCCTCCTAGGGTGAAAGGGACTTTTATGGTGATTGTCCATGACGCTGGCTATGGAGCAGGTTAAAAAACAAACAGCTGAGATTAGATAAAAGTACAGAACATGAAAAGCCGCAGAGAGTTTCCTGAGAGATGAAAAAGAAAGGTACTACTGAAGTTACAGATGCATGCAACCTAACCGCTGTGGTGTCTGATCCCATCAGATCTCAGAAGCTAAGCAGGGTCGGGTCTGGTTAGTACTTGGATGGGAGACTGCCTGGGACCACCAGGTGCTGTAGGCTTGGGAGAAGGACCTGGCAACCCACTCCTGACAATTTACCATTGAAAACTCTATGAATAGCAGATAAACACTGACAATAGTGTTTTGCCTATTGTACATAGGGTCACTATGAGTCAGATACTGATTTGACAGCACCTAACAACAACGAAGTTACAGGTGTGTCTGAGCATACTGAGATGAATGGGTGAGAAGTACACAGAAAAGCAAGCAAAAGAAAATGAAGCAAGACAATTATATAAAAAATGAAATAAATAATGTATATCTATGTACAATACTAATATAACAGTAAGGAGTAATTTCAGCCAAAATCTGTGCTGCGGTAGGAAGGTGAGTGAATTTTGTTTCGTGTAGTGTCATTTTGTGAGTGGGTTAAACCCTAATCTTCCATAATAGTAAATCAACAGGTAGTATCTTACACTGAAATACAAGCAATGACAATATAAATATCATATATTACAGGACACTGGTGCATGCCTGTAATCTCAGCAACATGGGAAGCTGAGGCAGGAGGATCAAAGATTCAAGATCAGAGGCAGCCTGCACAATTTAGCAAGACATTATCTCAAAATAAAAATGGAGCTGAGCTAGGCATGGTGGAGCATGCCTGTAATCACAGCAGCTTGGGAGGCAGAAGCAGGAAGATCGCAAGTTCAAGACCAGAGGCAGTTTGCATAACTTATGCAGACCCTGTATAACTTAAGCGAGACCCTGTCTCAAAATGTAAAAAAATGGGCTAAGGGCGCAGCTCAGTGGTCCAGCACTTGCAGAGGATGCAAGCGCGAGGCCCTGGGTTCAACCCCCAGTACTGCAAAAATAAAATAAAATAAAATTAAATGAAATTAAAATTAAATTAAATTAAAATAAAATAAAAATGGAGCTGAGGGTGCAGCTCAGTGGTGGAGCACTTGCCGAGCATGCATGAGGCCCTTGGTTCAACCAACCAGTACCAAAAACAAAAAATAAAACAAACAAAAAATCCTACCATACATTGTTATTGTTGTTAGGTGCCACTGAGTTGTATCCAACTCATAGCAACACTCATAGGGTTTTCAATGGTTGATTGTTTTGGGATTGCCTTGAAAGTGGATTGCCATATCCTTGTCCCATTTTTGCAGTGCTGGGAATCAAACCTGGGACCTCAGAGACTGCAGAGCGGTGCTCTACCAACTGAGCTAAATCCCAGCCCCACTATATATTACACTATATAAATAATTAAGGCACAAATACCAATAACGTGAAGCCCAAAGAGGTGAGAGTGGTTGCACCCAGGTGGTAGGGCCTTGGAGTATGGTGGTCAAGGTCAGGGGCTGTGCGGCACATGCCTCCCAACCCGGCCTGGAGGTTCAGACCGTGGTGCCGCCGTGCACACAAATACTAAATACAATTCACTTGGGACCCTCGGGTGAGGGGCATGGATTCCTGCAGCCCTCAGGGCCCCAGAGGAGATGGGAGAAAGGAAAAGCCTCAGGTGCTTTTGCCTTCTGGGGGCGAACACCTGTGTCGGTTGTCTTGGTAGTCACGAGGAGACAGCTGTTGCTTCATCAGTGATCAGATGGAGAGCAGGTTCTTTCCTTGTTGATGATTGCAACCAGAGAGTGTTCTTTCCTCACCGAAAATCCGGGGGAGAGGATCAGGAGAGGTGTTTCCTCATAGGTGGTCCAGGTAGCAACAGGTGAGAAGGTCTTGCTTAGCCGATGGTGTGGGCAGAAGGTGAAAAGGCCTAAAAATATTGAGCTGCCACAGCGCAGCTCTTTATATAACTCGCCCACGGAATGGTCTGAGTCAATCAGCTTTCGGTCCAATTGTCCAATCAGGAAGGGTTTTGTACAAATGTGCAACCAAGTTACTTTCATTTTCCCTAGATTTCTAATTTACAAAACCAGATATTCAAAAGCCGTTTTCCCAGTTTGGGAGTTTTTGCAAATTTCCTCCCAATTTTTCCCTGCAAGGGGCCACTGTTTTCTCCATTATAAGCCTTCCAAATTTTAACTTCTTGACTGAGCACATTATTACTTTTTAAAAGGAAAAGGAAAAAACATTGTGACAGATTCTGGGTTTTGAATAGGGAAGAGACAAGGTCAGAGTTGTACTAGGGAGGGTTGTGGTGTGTTGAGTGGGGCTGGGTGGGTGAGAGGCAGACAGGAAGCTCAGGTGGGAGGTCTGCAAGGTGGCCCAGACAGCAGACATTGGGTCCTTATATCTCGATAAAGAGACTGAAACCCTCTGCAGGGGCTGAATAAGCAAGACTTTAACTTCCTAATCTGAAGTTAGAAAATTAATTCTAGAAGCAGGATGCAGGATCATATACTTTTGTCCTCACCAGGCTTAAATCTCATAGGTTTAGTCTAACATTCCAGGTGTTGTAAAGTTAATATTACTTACCTAGATGATTTCAAATATATACAGTGAAAATCTGGATAGTATGAAAATCTATAAAAGAAAAAATAATTTTTCAAACTCAGGCCCCAGATACCCTAGGTCCTCCTTTCAGGGCAAATAACTCAACAATTTCTTTATCTTTCTTCTGGTCATTATCTATGCACAAATTATCTGTGCACAAAATAGCAAAGACCGTATCAATGCCCTTTTTGTTTTGACATAAATATACCATGCAAACTGTTCAGCACCTTGCTTATTTTTTCTCTAAAGCATATTTTTATCTATTTAAACTTTTTTTTTTGACATACTGGGGGTTGAACCCAGGGCTTCACGCTTGCATGCTTTGCTAGTGCTGTATCACTGAGCTGCACCCTCAGCCCATTTTTTTTTTTTTTTTTTTTTTTACTTTTTGAGACAGGGTCTCGCTAAACTATACAGACTGCCTCTGGCCTTGAACTCGGGATCTTCCTGCTTCTGTCTCCTGAGTTGCTGGGATTACAGGCGTATGCCACCATGCCTGGCTCTATTTAAACATTTCTCAAGCATTGTCAGCATGCCAGCACTGATCACAGCATTTGAATAGCTGAGCTATTCCAGAGATGTTGCTGTGTCCACATATGTGGATCTAATTTAGTCTTTATACAATTAGCTAGCATCTAATAGGGTTGCATCTTCATTTTCCACATGAGGTTTGCTGTGGAAGACATTCAGGGAATGTAGAAAAGAACATTTTGATTTTGAGGTGATCTTTGCTGTGTTAGTTGTCCCCATAGCTCTGTGCCACCTGAAAAGTTAAAATTCATGTGTGTCTAGATCTTCATGACACTGAATGAAAGGTTGAACATTATAGAGCTACTTGGGACTGTGCCATATTTTGCTACTGGTTCTAAATTCTTATTATGGGTATTTAACTAGCTTACATTTAACTTTCTAATAACTGGTGCTCTCTACTCCTGTTCCAAAGATCTGAGAAGAAACCCCCTTTTTTCAGCTAGCAGGTACCCTGGCTCATTGAGGGCTCCTGCTGCTTTCAGCAGTTGGGAGTGATGCTTTTCCAGAGTCAGTACTGTTTATGGCAGTAGGACTTGCTACCATAATTAGGTAAATTAATTAAATATTATGTGAACCAATGAAACATTGGTGTGAAAAGGAGCTGTTTAAATGAAAACTGAGCCAAGTGCTTTAAAAAATTGACAAAGCTAAATTGCTCAAATTAAAACTCTTTCTATGTAGATGTGGGGGGATCTGTGCAAAACTGGTGAAAATTATTTTTTTTAAAGTTTTTTAAAAAAGACTAGAAAGTTTGCACTCACATTATACATGTCATTAAATTCTGGCTTTGCTTAAAAAAGATATCAAGAGATCTACCAAAAATATAGTTTTTTTCAAGAAAGAAACAAAACATAAGCCTTGGCTTCAAACGACTACCAAGTGATTGAATATTTTTGTGTTTTAGCATCACATACAAATTTTGAGGTAATATATCATTTTTTAATTATGTTTCATTCTAACCAATTTGTTTTTCCACTAGTAGGCCAACTAACAGGTCCAGTAGCATCAGGCTTCTATGTAGTAGATAAATGATTTGTATTCACATGACAGTAATCATTGAATTCATCATCATTTTATTCAAAATGGTACCATATATAGCTGTGTCAGATGCTGATATGAATAGATAACTACAGAATCTCTATCATTTTCCTTGATCTTAATTATTCTAGGAATGGATATAGTGCAGCATACTCTGTTATTTGTAAATTTTTTGGTTCTTATTGATTTCTTCCTTTTTTTCTAAAAGTTCACCATGTTAGTATGTTGGGATTTTCAAGTCCTTTTAATAGAAATTATTGTAATCCGAAATTCTGGGCTTCTAATCTTAAACGGCGGGGCTGGGATTTAGCTCAGTTGGTAGAGTGCTGCACTGCAGTCTCTGAGGTCCCGAGTTCAATTCCCAGCACTGCAAAAATGGGAGAAGGACCTGGCAATCCACTCCCAAGGCAATCCTGAAACAGCCATTGAAAACCCTATGAGGGTCGCTATGAGTTGGACTGGACTTGTTGGCACCTAACAACAACAACAACAATCTTGAAGGGCACTTGACTTCCAATTCATTGTTATATCCTCTGTCTGTGCATAGTAACTGTGGAAACTTCCTGGTGCCTAAGTGGAGAAGTTATATGAATATGTTTGGGCATGTGCAACACCAAAGCTGCAGTTGCAAAGTCAAGGAGATGCACTAAAATGCAAGTGCTACAGGGCCAATGACATTCCCTAGAATTTGGCTGAACACAATAGCAAGCATTTTGGTCTGTACATACTTAAAACTGTCTTTTTAAGCTTTTTAAAATTGGAATAGTATTTTCTTTTTTTCATTCTTCTGGCCCCCATTTCCAATATTGAAAATGGCCCTGATTTTTTTTTTTAAATCTTGGACCCATGGACTACTTTGCTTGCTTTGCCTTCTGCCCTGTGATGCTGTGAGATCATCTGCCACAGGACCTGATGCTGCCACCATACCTAGCCGCCATTATAGACTGATCCTCTAACTGTGAGCTCCCAATAAATCTTTCCTCCTTTAAAAAGAAGAAGAAGGAGGAGGAGGAGGAGGAGGAGGAGAAGGAAGAAATGGCCCTGAGATGATATGCCTACCTACTTGGAATTCAGGATTTGTAGAGCTGAATTCACATATAGTAAATAACTCAGGCCTTTATTGGTATTTCCTAACTTATACTAGACACAATTACATTGTGATGCTTCTTTTCTTTCCATTTGAAAGCGTTTGGCATTTTGGTTACTTTGGAAATGAAATAGATGATATGTTACAATGGAACAAGTTAGGAAAGGACACTCAGGAAAAAAACATGTCCTTTTCCAGCCAACTCTGACCATGAAAAATTCCCAGTAGGGCCCAGAAGTTAAGGGCCAGGTGGCTCTCTGATTGTGGAAATGCACTTCATGGAGATTTTCTTCATTTGTTCCCTTTAAGAAGACTCTTTAATCTGTTGGAAGTTCCCAGGCTCTTAAGTTTCTGCTGCACAGTTGTTTTTTTTTTTTTTTTCTTCTACCATTTCATCTGCTGGTGCTTCTCTGTTCTTTGATATTTTTCCTATCTCCTTCACATTGTCTTATCCCTGGCTGCTTTCTAGCTCCTACCACAATTATCATTGTTTTCAGTTTTATTGTAATGGGACAGCTAATGGGGAAAAACCTTACTTGCTTTATTTTTCAGGGAAGAGAAAATGTCATGCAAAAGTTGTTCATGTCCATAGTTTCTTTGACTAGAACCAAGCAAGTCACCTTTCTTCTTTAAAAAAAAAATTCTGACAATGACAAGAGTGGCTCTTCTAATGTATTCAGTCATCCCCAAACTACTCTTGGGGTTCCTGAGTGTGACAAGCCCAAGGAAGACAGAGTGAATGAGGCAGAGCTAGCCTTCATGAGTACAGGCAGGCACTAAGCACAAAAATAAAATGATTTAAGGAAAATGAACGCAAGATTGTTACAGGTGGTGGAGTGAGGCCACTTTAGATGGCGAGGTGGACTGGAGGGTGGGGAAGATGAGATTTAAGCTGAGAAAGAGACAGCTGTATGAAGGGCATTGAGGCAAAAGAGGTCAATATGATGGCCTGGGAGGGAAGAGAGGTGGGAATTCTAGGAGCTGGCCAAGTCCAATGGGACTAGAATCGAGTGAGAAGAGTGCAGAACAAGGCGCAATGATGGGAAATGTGATGGGGTAGGCAGATAAACCAGGAAGAGATCCTATTTACATCCCCAAGATGTTTCATGAGTTATACCTGCTGTGTTATTAGCATGTCACATAAGAACAGCTGTGGCCATGGAGTACCTCAGGATGTGCCAGAAACTGTCCTAAAAGTATTACCTCTTTTGTGTCATTTCTCTTTACAATATCCCTATGAGGCAAGTACAGTCATTGCTGCCATTTTGCAGGTAAGGAAACTAAGGCATGTAGAGGTGATAAAAGTTGCCTAAGATCCCATACTAACCAGCTAGACTGTAATCAGCCTAGCTTTGAGTGCTGCTCTCTCACTTGCTAGTTTATGTTACAGTTTCTGAAGTGGGAGCTGCCAAGCCACATGGCTAAGCATGACCTGGATTGAGTGAGCTCCAGGTGGCAGCCTGGGACTTAGAGGCCTTTTGCAGGGAGTGTTGCTGCTAAGCTCCTGTGGCAAGAGATCACTATAAACCCATTAGTAAATTTTGAATATATCTTCTGAAACTTTAGAAAGAATACATCTCAACATTTAGCCTTTCACTGTTGTTGTCAGTGTCTGACTCATAGTGACCCTATGTACAACAGGCCAAACACTATTGTCAGTGCTTCTCTGCTATTCATGGGGTTTTCAATGGCTGATTTTTTTTTTTTTTTTTTTGGAGTGGGTTGCTGGGTCCTTCTCCCAAGCCTACAGTACCTGGTGTTCCAAGGTGGTCTCCCATCCAAGTACTAGCCATGTCATACCCTGCTTAGCTTCCAAGATCTGACAGGATTGGACTCAACAGTGGTAATGAACTTTTGTCTTAGAAGATGGTCTGTCTTTTTGGTTTGGAGGTATATGCAACTTAGAATTATGGGTGTAAGTGAATTCTGGATCCTTAAAGAACATTTGTATAAGTCTATACCCTGTCTGTTTCAATGTGCTTCATATGCTATTTTTGGGGGTGTGCATGTACGTGTTTGTTAGCGCAGTGATGTGCCTCCATTTTCAGGCCCCTGAGAACTGCAGGATTTCTGACTAAATAATTCTCCCCAGATTTTCCATCTCCCTTCCCTAGGCCCAGGCCCTGGGAACTCTGTTGAGGAGGCTATTAAGGGAAGTCCATACAGATTTAAAGTGAAGGATGCCCTGGATAATGAGCCTGTCCCTGAGATTGTGTAGGTCTTTATCACCAGGACCTCATGACAAAATTTGATGGATGGGGTGATGTTACTAAGGGACTGTTCTACAACCCTTAAAGAAGTCCCATTGATTTACAACTGGATGGAAGTTGTCGGTAAGACGATAACACTTCTGGGGATAATGAATCTATTAGGAATTTTCTAATTAGTTAGTAAGGACAGGGTTCTGACATGGAGGAGCAAGGGTTGCAGGGGCCAATGATAGCTACGGAAAAAGACGTAGCTGAGGTGAATTGTAGGAGGAAAAGAGAAACTAAGGGAGATGTGCTAGTGCCTCTAGCACTCAGACTGCCTCTACTAAATCTATTACCACACACGCCTTTATCCTCTCTTGTCACCTTTTTGGCCCATTGCTTAAATATCAGGGTCCAAGGATCACCTCTTTTCTCAATTGCACACTTTCCTCAGGAGCCCTTCCTCACACCCTGTGTGTGCCGAGCATGCTGATGATGTTAGGAAATTCAGCCACCCGCCAGACTTCTCTCCTGACCTTCCCCAGCACCTTCACCTCAGCATGTCAGAAGCCGAGCACCTTGTTCGCTCTGTTCCTCCTGGACCCCTCACCTCGGATAACTGGCACTATGCTCTGCCTGGTTGCCTAAGCAAAGATCTGTGGTGCCGTCCTTGCCTCTTTCCGCTCCCAAACCCTACCTGTGTCTCTTTGACCTCCTGTTGTCCCCTTCAGTTTTGTTCACTTGTTTCCAGCATTGTCTGCTACCTGGGCTGCCCTCATCCACACTTCACATAGTTAACAGCCATTTCTCATTATTGTCACAAGGATCAAGCTTTCACTCCTTAACTTGATATACAAGCTTTTAATAGTATACATTTTGTTTCCATCCTCAGCCTTATTTTCTTTTACGATCTTGTTGTTAGGTGCTGTCAAGTCGGTGTCCAACTCATAGGACCCTGCGTACAACAGACGAAACACTATTATCAGTGCTTCTCTGCTGTTCATAGGGTTTTCAATGGCAGATTGATTTTTGGGAGTGGGTTGCCAGGTCCGTCTCCCAAGCCTAAAGCACCTGGTATTCCCAGGCCGTCTTCCATCCAAGTACTAACCAGGCCCAGCCCTGCTTAGCTTCCGAGATCTGACAGGATCGAATGCCACAGAGCTACAGCTGTAGGCTTTATGATCTAGCTATATTAAATGATTTGTCATTCTTAGGATGTCATCTGTCCTTGGATACACCACTACATGCAATGTCCTCCTGTTTCCACCTGTTATTTACTCTTTATCTTTCAAAACTCAGCTTAGATGTCACCTCTTCTATGAAGTCTTTCTGGACCACTTTTTTTTCACAGTTAATAATTTCTGTACTATTTGTATGCGTTATGCTTATTTCTGTTGTATAGTCATACTATATTGATATTACTTGTTGAGCTTGAGAGAAGGGAACTTGTCTGATTTTCTCCTGGATATTCTAAATTACATGAGTTCAGAGGAGTTCCCAAGGGTCCTCGCTAAAAGTTTATTAGAATTTGGGTGAGGTGGTACACTTCTATAATCCTAGTGACTGAGGAGGTAGAAGCAGGAGGATCACAAGTTTGAGGCCAGAGGCAGCCTGTATAACTTAGCAAGATCTTGAATCAATAGAAAATAAACAAATAAATAATGGGCTGAAGAAGCAACCCAGTGGCAAAGCAGTTTTAAAGTATGTGTAAGGCCCTAGTTCAACTCCAGGTACTGCAAAATTAATTAATTAATTTTTAATTAATTAATTAATTAATTAATTAAAAAGCATATCCAAAATACAAGCATTAGGAGGAAGCCTTTTTTTTTTTTTTTTGGTACTGGGCATTGAACTCAGGACCTCGTGGTGGCATGCTTTGCAAGTGCTGTAACTGCCAAGCTGCACCCCCAGCCCATTTTAAAAAATTTTTTGAGACTGGGTCTTGCTAAATTACACAGACTGCCTCTGGTCTTGAACTTGTGATCCTCCTGCCTCTGCCTCCTGAGTTACTGGGATTACACATGTGTGCCACCACGCCTGGAAGCCATAATTGAACAGAGGTAGCAGCTGTACCACACAGTAAGAGATGTGTGATTTACAGTTTGAGTCCAGGCATGTTAACTGCCTAATAGAAAAAAACCCCAATGATTTCCAAACCCAACTGAATCCAGAATTACTATAATGTATTATGTACAATTTCCAGCTTTCTATTTTAAAATAATAAATTGTTTCAAGATTTATTTATTTATTTATTTTACGTATAGTATATTGAGTTTCATTATGGAATTTTCATACAGTTGCTTCTTTACTCCCATATATAGATCCTCCTCTGCCTCCCACTGATCCCCTCCTCCTTCAGATAAGTCCCCTTGTATTTCCCAATTTTTTTGTTGTTCTTGCCATGCAAATATACATGCACACACACACACACACACACACACACACACACATATGCACATAATGTTTGCTTTTTCCATTGAGGTAGATCTTGCTTCCACATATGAATGAAAACGTGGATTTCTCTTTCTGAGTTTGGGATCTTTTGCTTAAAATGATCTCCAGTTTCATCCATTTTTCTACAAATGATGTAATTTCATTCTTTACAGTTGAATTATATATATATATATATCTCACATTGTTTTAATCCATTTCTCTGTTCATGGACGTCTGGATTGATTGCATATCCTCACAAATGTGAATAGTGCTGCAGGGAACATGGAAGTGCAGGTGTCTCTGGTAAAATGAAGTAGCTTCCTTTGGGTATATATTCAGGAGTGGCATAGGTAGATCATATGGTAGTTTTATTTTTAGTTTCCTGAGGAACTGTCATACTGATTTCCGTGATGGCTATACTACTTCACTGTCTCTCCAGCAGTATAAAAGGGCTCATTTCCCCTCAAATCCTTGCCAGTATTTGTTGTTTTTTTTGTTGATGTTAGCCATTGTGGCTTGGATGAGATAGGATCTCAGTGTGGTTTTGATTTGCATTTCTGTGATGGCTAGGGATGTTGAACATTTTTTTCATCTATTTGCTGGATACTTGTATTTCTTCTTTTGAGAACTATTAAACTCCATTGTCCTCTTATTGATTGGATTATTTGTTTTTTTGGTGTTTAATTTTTTAAGTTCTTTATATATTCTAGATATTAATCCCCTCTCAGGTGTATAGTTTATAGATGTATAGAGTTTTTCCCATTCTATGGATTTTCTCTTTATTCTTGGATTGTTTTCATTGCTGTGCAAAAGCTTTTTAATTTTATGCAATCCCATTTGTCAATTCTTGGTACTATTTCCTGGGCTATTGGAGTCCTTTTAAGAAAGTATTTGCCTATGCCTGTGTGTTGAAGCATGTTCCCCATGTTTTTCTTCTGGTTATTTCATGGTTTCCAGTTTTACATTAAGGTCTTTGGTCCATTTTGTGTTGTTTCTGTACAGGGTGAAAGAGATGGGTCTACTTTCATTCTTTTAATATGGATATCCAGTTTTCCCAGCACCACTGTGTTGAAAAGGCTATCTTTTCTCCAATATATGTCTTTCGCACTTTGTCAGAGATTGGGTGGCTATTTCTGCCTGTGTTTATTTCTGGGTCTTCTATTTGGGGGATTTTCATTCCTGTTTTTGTTATTTCTTCTTCTTGTTAAGTGCAGTCGAGTTAGACCCAACTCATAGCGACCCTACGTACAACAGAACAAAACACTCCCTGACACTGTCCCGTACGTGGCACTATGTCAGTGTTTCTTTGCTGTTGATAGGGTTTTCAATAGCTGATTGTTTCAGGATTGTTTAGGGAGTGGGTTGCCAGGTCTTTCTCCCATTTTTGTGGTGCTGAGGATTGAACCCAGGGCTCTAGAGTGTGCAGATCTGTACTCTACCAACTGAACTAAACCATAGCCCCATTTTTGTTACCATGTCCCTGTAATATAATTTGATATCAGGTATAGTGTGACCTACATCACTCATCTTTCTGCTCAGGCTTACTTAGACTATGCAGGGTCTTTTGTGTTTCCATATGAATTTTAGGATTTTTTTTCTATTTCTATGAAGTATATCATTAGAATTGTGATGGGGGATTGCTTGAATTTCTTGATCATTTTTGGTAGTACAGCTATTTTCACAATATTAATTCTTCTGATCCATGAGTGCAGGAGGTCTCTCCATCTTGTAGAGTCTCCTTCGATTCCTTTTTTTTTTTTTTTAGTGTTTTAAAATTTTCATTGTAGTGGTCTTTAGGTTCATTGGTTAGAGTTATTCCTAGATTTACTTTTGAGGCTATTGTGAATGAGATTGTTGTTTTGATTTCATTTTCATGATGTTCATTTTTAGTATATTGGAATGCTGTGGATTTTTTGTGTGTGTGTGTGGTACTGGAGGTTGAACCCAGGGCCTCACACTTGCATGCTTTGCAAGTGCTGGACCATTGAGCTGTACCCCCAGCCCATTTTTTTTAACTTTTTTGAGACAGGGTCTCGCTAAGTTATGCAGACTGCCTCTGGTCTCAAACTTGTGATCCTCCTGACTCTGCCTCCTAAGCCGCTGGGATTACAGGTGTATGCCACTGCTCCTGGCTTGGAATGCTGTGGATTTTTGAATATTGATTTTGTGTCTTGCTACGTTGATGAAAGTACTTATCAGATCTAAGAATTTCTGATGTAATCTTTTGTGTCTTTTACATATAAGATAATGACGTGAAGACAGGGATAATTTGACTTCTTCAGTCTCTATTTATATCCATTTTATTTCTTTATCTTGCCTTTTCCTCTGGCTAAGACTTCAGGCACTGTATTGAGTGGAGAGAATGGACAACCTTGTCTTATTCCTGATTTTAGAGTAAATGTGTTCAGTTTTTACTTATTTAATATAATGTTGGCTACATGTTTATTGTATATAGCCTTTATGATATTGATGTATGTTCCTTCTATTCCCAGTTTCTTCAGGACTTTTATCATAAAGGGATGTTGAACTTTGTCAAAGGTTTTTTCTGTATCTATTGAAATAAACATGTGATCTGTGCATCTGAGTCTACTGATGTGTTGTTTTACATTTAGTAATTTATGTGTGTTGAACCAGCCTTGAATCTGTGGAATGAAACCCACTTGATCATGATGTATGATCTTTTTTATGTGTTGTATTCAGTTTTCAAGTATTTTATTGAGGATTTTTACATCTCTGTTCATCAGAAAAATTGGCCTATAGTTTTCTTGTTTTGTTGTGTCCTTATCAGCATCAGATGATACTGGCCTCATAGAAGGAGTTTGGGGATATTAATTCCCTTTCTGTTTTACAGAATAGTTTGAGGGAGATAGATATAATTCTTTAAAGGTTTGATAGAACTTGACTGTGAACTTTACAGGACCTGGGCTTTTCTTTGTTGGGAGATTCTTTATTACTGTTTCAGTTTCATTACTTGTTATAAGTCTGTTTAAACTATTTATATTCAATAATGTTTAATTTTGATAGGTCATGGTTGTTAAGGAATTTATCCATTTCTTCTGTAGTCTCATTTTTTTGGAGAGTACAAGTTCTCAAAGTAATCCCTGATGATTCTATGTATTTCATTGGTATCTCTTGTAATAACTCCTTTTCATCTCTAATTTTATTAATTAGGGTCTTTCTCTTTCCTTTTATTACTTTGGCTAAGGGTTTGTCAACCTTGTTTATCTTTTCATAGAACCAACTCTTAGTTTCATTGATTCTTTGTACTTTTTTTAAGTTTCCAATTCATTGACTTATGCCTGGATCTCTATTATTATTATTATTATTATTATTATTTTATCTACTAGTTTTGGAATTGGCTTGTTGCTTTTCTCATGCTTTAAGATATATCATTAAGTTATTTATTTATGTTTTCTGTGATTTTGTTTTTGATGTAGGCATTCATAGCTATGAATTTTCCTCATAGAACTGATGTTGCTGTATCCCAAATGTTCTGGTAGGTTGTGTTATCATTTTCATTTGATTCTAAGAATTTTAAAATGTACTTTCTAATTTTCAGTGACCCATGGATCCTTTAAAAGTGTTTTTTTAATTTCCATATATTTGTAACATTTTTGTAGCTTCTCTTCCTATTGATTTCCAGTTTTATTCTATTGTGATCTGATAAGACACAAGAAATTATTTCAATTTTTCTATATCTGTGTAGGCTAGTTACATGAGTAAAAATGTGGTCTATCTTAGAAAAAGTTCCATGAAGTGCAGGGAGAAATGTATATTCTGCATCTGTGGAATGAAATATTTTGTGCATGAATGTTAAGTCCAATTGGTCTATGGTGGTATTTAAGTCTAGGGTTTCTTACGGATTTTTAGTTTGGATGATCTCTCTGTTGATGAGGGTGGGATATCAAAATTAACTATTATTACTGTATCTGGACATATCTGTTATATTATGGCCAGAAGTATTTATTTCATGAAATTAGGTGTACCAGTGTTTGGTGCATAAATATTTACAACCTTTATGACTTCTGGATAGATTGTTCTCTTCATTAACATCCAGAGGCCTTCTTGGTCTCTTCCAATTAATTTACGGGTGCAGTCAGCTTGGTCAGATATTGGTATATCAACCCCAGATATTTTTTGGCTTCCCTATGCCTGATAACCCCCATATGTAAGTTTATTGTACTGTGGGGGCTTGTGTGTTGCTGTGATGCTGGAAGCTATTACAGATACCAGCAAGGTCAGCCATGTAGACAAGTTTCAGCTGAGATTACAGACTAAGAATGTCTGTCTTAGTCTGGCTAACCCAATCACAAAACAATTAGCCATTAAAAACCTTATGAATAGTGGAGAAACACTGTTAGATGTAGTGCTGGAATATGAGCCCACCAGCATGGAAGGTACTCAAAAGATGACTGGGGAAGAGTGGCTTCCTCAAAGTTGAGTCTACCTTAATGACAGGAATGGACTAAAGCCCCAGGGACCTCCATTAGCTGATGTGGCACAACTCAAATGAGAAGGAAGAGCTATATACATCTATTAATATTTGGAACCTGGAATGTACTTATTATGAATCTAGGATATTAGAAATCATCAAAAGGGAAATGGAGCATGTAAACATCGACATTCTACACATCAGTGACCACAAATGGACTGGCATGGGCCATTGTGAATCACATAGTCATATAGTCTATTATGCTGGGAATGACAGATTAAAGAGAAATAGGATTGCGTTCATCATTTAAAAAGACATCTTGCAATTTGTCCTGAAGTGTAATACTGTCAGTTATAGAATAATATCCATACACAGACAAGGAAGTCCAGTTAATATGACTGTTATTCAAATTTACACACCTAACACTAAGGCCACAAATGATAAGAAAGGTTTTTACCAGCTTCTGCAATCTGAAATAGATTGAACATGCATTTAGGTTGTACTGACAATTACTAGTGAATGGAATGCAAACATTGGCAATGAAGAAGGCTCAATAGTTGAGTTGGTGGGTGACCAACCATTTCAAGAGGCTGCATATGATCAGGAACCAATGGTATTAAAGGAAGAAGTGGAAGATGACTTAAAGGAATTGGCAAAACACAGCTCCAGGAATTGATGGAATATCAAAAGAGATGTTTCATTAAATAGATGCAGCATTTGAGATACTCACTTATTTATGCTAAGAGACAGCTACCTGGCTGGCCAACTGACTAAAAGATATCCATATTTGTGCCTATACACAAGTAAGGGGATCCAACCAAATGTGGAAATGGTCAAACAACATCATTAATAGCACATGGAAGTAAAATTTTGCTAAAGATTACTCAAAAGCAACTGCAGCAGTTTATATATAGGGAACTACCAGAAAAATCAAGGCAGATTCAAAAGAGGGCATGGAACCCGACACATCATTGCTAATGTCACATGGATATTAGCCAAAAGCAGAGAATATCAGGAAGATGCTTATCTATGTTTTATTGTCTATGCAAAGGCATTTGACATTTTGGATCACAACAAATTATGGATAACATTGCAAAGAATGGGAATACCAGAACACTTAATTGTACTCATGAAGAATCTGTACATGGACCTAGAGGCAGTTGTCTGAACAGAACAAGGAAATATTCCCTGATTTAAAGTCAAGAAAGGCATGTCAGGGCTGTGTCCTTTCATCATATCTTCGATCTGTATGCTGAGCAAATAATCTGAGAAGCTAGACTTTATGAAGAAGAACATGGCATCATAATTTTAGGAAGACTCATCAATAATCTGTATTATGCAGATGACACAACTCTGCTTGTTGAAAGTAAAGATGATTTAAAACATTGACTCATGAAAATCAAAGGACACAGCCTTTAGTATGGATTCCACCTCAACATCAGCAAAACAAAAATCCTTACAAATGGTTCAGTATGCAGCTTCATGACAAATGGAGAAAAGATAGAGATTGCATAAGATTTTGCTTTACTTGGTTCCTCAGTCAAAACCCACAGAAACAGCAGTCAAGAAATCAAACGACAGATTGCATTGGGAAAAGCTATTGCAAAGGACCTCTTTAAACTGTTGAAAAATAAAGATGTCACATTGAAGATAAAGGTGTGCCTGGCTCATGCCATGGTTTTTCAGTCTCATCATATGGCTGTGAAAACTGGACATTGAACAAGGGAGACAGGAAAAGAATTGGTGCTTTTGAGTTATGGTGCTGGAGACAAATATTGAATATACCATGGACTGCCAAAAGAACCAACAGATCTGTCCTAGAAGTGCAACCAGAGTGCTCCTTGGAAGCAAGGATGGCCAGATTTCATCTTACATATTTTAGACACGTAGTCAAGAGGGACCAATCCCTGAAGAAGTATATCATTTTTGGGAGAGTGGCAGTCCAATCAAAAAAAGGAAGACCCTCAACTAAATGGATTGACACAGTGTCTGCAACAATGGGCTTAAACATGAAAATGACCATTTCCCTGGCACAGATTTGGGGTGTGTTTTATTCTGTTGTACATAGAGTTGTTATGGGTCAGCCCCAACTTGGTGGCACCTAACAACAACATGCTTAGTATATCATTTTCCATTCTTTTCAGTTTTTATGTGTCTTTTCAAATGAAGTATGTCTCTTGAAAACAGTCAAGCTGATTCTTCTTACCTCATGAAATTCACTAATCTATGTCTCTTAAGTGGACCATTAAGTTCATTTCATTTGGTAGTCATTATGGAGAGGAATTTGGTGTTTTGTGTCACTTTGTTTGTTGTCTAGTTGGTTTGAGTGTTGATCTTTACTTTCTCCTCTATTCGTAATAGGGGTTTTCTGCTTTATTTAGCTCAATATTCTTGTTACTTTCTTAGCTTTCATTTGTTCATGTGTTCCTTTCATTGGACTTATTCATTTTCATATCTTTTTTTCTTCTGTGCAGCAGATTCTGTTAAGTGTCTTCTGCAATGCTGCTTTAGTGGTTATGCACTGTTTGCATGCTTTATTTTGGAAGTTCTTTATTTCTCCATCCAATTTAAAGAATAATTTCACTGGATATAGGTATCTCAGTTTGCAGTTATTTGCTTTCAGGGTTGAAATACATTATTCCATGCTTTCGTGGCTTTGAGGGTCACTAATGAGAGGTTTGATGTTATTCTGATGGGTTTTTCTTTGTAAGTCAGCTGGCATTTTTCTCTTGCAGCCTCTAAAATTGTTTCTTTTCTTTGTAGTTTTAGCATTCCAGCTATAATGTGATGTGGGCAGGATCTTCTCATCATGTCTACTTGGGGTTCTGGATGCCTGTATTATTTGGATGTTTATTTCTGTCCCTAGACTTGGTAAATTTTCTGCTATTATTTTATTAAATAGATTTTCTCTGCCTTTAGCTTTAGTCTCAGTTCATTCTTCTACCCCATGAATTCTTAGGTTATGTCTCTTCATATTGTCCCAAACATTTTGGACATTGTCCTATTCTATTTTTTTTTTCTTTTGTTATGATCCGGTGTAGTATTTCTGTGATCTTGTCTTCCATCCCTAATATTCTTTCTTCTGCTTGATCTGGTCTTCTAGTGTTACTTTCTACAGTGATTTTTGTTTTATTTATTGTGTTTTTCATTTTCAGAATTTCTGTTTGATATTTTTGAAGATCTCAGTTTCTTTGCTGAATTTTTTGTCTAAGTTAGATACTTTTTGTGAAGTGCCTTAATTGACTTAATCATTTCATTTATCTGCTTATTTGTGTTTTCTTTGAGACACTTATCATTTTAAGTAGACTTTTGATTTCTTTGGCATTTCAAGCATTTCGGTGTCTTTGGTTTCAGCTATTGAGGAATTATGGTCATTTGGAGGAATCCCATTATCTTGCTTTTACATATTTCCTATTTTTGTGTATTAGATTTTTCATATCTGTTATCACAATTGTTTCTTCCTGTTTTGTTTGGGGATCTTCTTGTTGTACTGTTGTCTCTTGAAGTCTTGATCCCCAGTATTACTCAAAGAGGACAAAACAATCTTAACAACTCCAACCAAAACCAGATTTGTAGTTACAATTAAACTAACTTAAAGTCACCTAATACTTAAGAAGTTACTTAAGGAAAGGAAATGGTAGGGATAGTTTGGAGCAAGTTTGAGGGTTAGACATTAGTTGTGGTAAAGCTATCAATAGCAAAATGATGGAAATCAGGGGAGGAGGTAGGGAGAGGAGAAGAAAGAACAGTATTGGATAAGAGCAGGCAGAAAGGAGAGTGTTAGGGAAGGGCAAGAAAATTGCCAATGAATACATAAATTTATTTGTACACTATAGAAAGACAAGTTTATACAAAAATTGCAAGAGGTATAACAAATACATGCATAAAAATTCTCTCTTTGAACAAATAAATTCATTCCTACTATCATTGAAGGTATTTTTAGCACAGCTAGGATAATATTAAAAGTTTGAAAATGAATGAAGAAAAAGAAATTTTAAAGAAAAAAATGAAAGAAAAAAACAGATCTTTGTGTTATAGTCCTATCTGTTGTCTAGCAGTCCCTCCTAGGTGTCTACCAACAAGGACCTGCCTAGGAAGTCCGACTTGTCTTCCAGATGTTATCCAATAGTATCCACAAAAGTTGCCCACATTACCACAGGTGACAGATTTTCTAAATGCAGTCATACCCTCCTAGTATTTCAACACACTCCCCAGGCACCACAACCAAGCCTGCCAGCCTGACCACACATGCCACCGAAGTCCATGACACAAAGTACAGCGGCACCTCCCTAGTTTCTCAGCTCACTTGCACCCCAGGCACCCAGGCAGGTGATTGCTTCTGTTGCTGAGTCTACAGTTTGTGGGTATTCTTCCCTAGTCTTTCAGTGAGTACACACCTCAGGTGTTCCAGCACCACTGCCATATTCACCATGACTGCAGGCACTGCCCAGATCAACTCCACAGAGTGTGGGTGCATTTCCCTAACCTCTCAGCATGTATGCCCTGTAGGCATAGCTGTTACTGGGACCACAGCTGATGCAACCACCATAGTTAACTTTACAAACCATGGATGCATTTGCTATTTTCTTAGCACTACCTACTTTAGGTGTAGCTTCCCCTCTGTGAGTGTTTTGTGAAGCCTGCAGATTTGTGTTCCTCGGCTCTCTGGTGTGCAGTCAGTACTCTCTCCCCATTCCCTAGTATGTCACTTTCTGTGATGTCCTTCCTTGGAGGATGGTGGCCCTTTGTTATATTGCTCTGAGATTGGAGAAGTGTTAAAGTAGATTTTTTTTTCTCTCTCCCTCTAATGCTGAACTTTTGCTCTGGGGATGTCACTGCTAACTCAAATCTCTGAGCTGGATTTAGAGCTTGTAAAAACTATGGGTTCTTCTTGCCTGGGTGAAGCATTTACCTTGTGAGGGGAATTGGATTCTCTTTTTCCCCTGTTGGGGTTAGAGCTGGTGTGTGAGTGCATGCTATTTTGTGATTTCCATTCTAAATTTCTTTCACTGTTTGAATTTAGTTGTGTTAATACCATTATTATATTCTCTATTTCATTCTGTTGTATTTTTTTAATCCTGGTATTTCAGTTTCTCCTTGGTTGCTCTGTGGTATTTCATTCAAATGGACTGTTTCTAATTGGCCATCTTCATTCTTAAGCCAATTTTGTTTTCAACCAACATTACAGAAATGAAAAGAGAAGGGAAAGTGGGATCCATACTAAGGAAGGAACAAATACAAACTGCCTTTAGAGGCAGGAGCTGTGGCACACACCTGTAGTCTTAGCAACTTGGAAGTTTGAGGCAGGGGGATCCTGAGTTTGAGGCCAAAGATATCATGCACAACTTAGTGAGACTCTGTTTCAAAATTAAAAAAAAAAAACATTGAAAGGAGGCTGGGAGTGCAACTTGGTGATGGAGCACTTGCCTGAGTTCAACTTCCCAATACTGCAAACAAACAAAAAACAAAAATGCCTTTAAGTGGACCAAATGTTGGATTTTAACAGCTACAAAAATAGCTATTATAAATATGTTCATAAAATTAAAGAAAAATATGCATAAAACTTAGAGATCAGCAAGTGGGAGTGGAGGTTGAAGAAGCGGGGAGGTAAGGGAAAATAATGTAGAGGATAAAGAGGGAGAGGAAAATCTCAAAATATATGATGCAACTATATGACTACATGGGAAAAAATATGAGAAAGGAAAAAATCAATGAGAATATAAGCCATAATTACATATAATTCTTATTACATATTAATTAAAATTCCTACTTTTTTCATTTCTTCTCTTCTTTATGCTGTTCTGCAAAATATATAAGGTGATGAATGTGTAAGCAAGTGATTTTAGTTGCAAAATGGATATAAATGACTTATTAGTCTGTACCCCACCACCATGTATAAAGAAAAAAATTAAATAAAAATAATTTTAGTGATTGAAAATGTTGAAATCTTATTAGAGAAATGGAATCTATGTATTAGTCACTTTTCATTGCTGTGATAAAACACATAAAAATTACCTTAAAGGAGGAAAGGTTTATCTTGACTCACAGTTTCAGAGGTTTCAGTCCATGGTAGGCTGACTCTATTGCTTTGGGCCAAGATGAGGGAGATCACCATGGTGACAGAGGTGTGTGGCAAATATGGCTGCTCACCTTATGGTGCCCAAGAAGCAAAGAGAGAGAAAGGGGTTGGTAACAAGATATACTACTCAAAGACATATCTCCAGTCATCTGCTTCCGCCAGTGTGGCCCTACCACCTAATAGTCCACTAAGAACTCATCAGTAATTCCACCAGCTTGACACCAAACCTTTCATACATGAGCAGTTTGAAGGAATGCTTCATATCCAAACCATAATATTATCTATCAGTTGAAAGTACAGTTACTAAAATGAAAAGTTCATCAGATGGGCTCAACAGAAAAACTTATAATAAAAAAAGACTCAGTGAACCTGAAGATAGCTAACTTAAAATTACAGGTTATGAGGATGAGAGTTTCAGAGACGTGGAATAACATGAAGTGGCCCAGTACATGCCATTGCAGTCCCAGAAAGAAAAGTGAAAAAGAGTAAAAAATTATTTAAGAAATAACGGCTAAAAAATTCCCAAATTTTATATATAACAATATTTTACAGATGTAGCAAGCTTTAAAAAACCACAAGCAGGACAAATACAAAGAAACCAATCCTCATAAACTACTTAGACAACCACTTGGACACGTCACAATCAAATTGCAAAGATAAAAGACAATTTTTATGGCAACTAAAGCAAATGACACATTACATAAAAGGGAACAATGATATAATAAATGACTGACTTTTCATCAGAGACTATAGCAGCCAGAATATTGTAGAATGACATATCCAGAGTACTGAAAGAAAAAACTTTCAACCAAGTACTCCATATCCAATGAAACTGTCCTCTAAAAATGCAGGTTTAATGAGGGCATTTTCAATAAACAAGAACTCAGGAAATATATTACAAGCAAACTTATTCTATAAGAAATGCTAGAGGAAGTTCTTCATGCTGGAGGTAAATAACACTAAATCTATGGGAAGCAACAAAGAAATGAAAATGTACCTATCCTTATACAAAGAAAATATTGTACATAATTTTTGGTAAGTGGTAAACACAGAAAGAAGACCTAGAGTTGATCTTAAACTAAATTCAGATAAATGTGGAAGATAAATTAGAAGTTTCCTGTGTGTAACTGTGAATGAGAAGATGTAGGGTAATGATGGAGAGACAGTATTCTGAGGGTGAGCAAGGAGAAGCCTTTCAAATGCTGGTCTTAGGCAGTAGCTGTGTCTCTTGGCATTTGACAGCAATGAATGTTGGCAGCAGCAGATTGGAGTGATGGCATCATGATGGGACAACAGGAGCAAATGGCACCTTTTTGCATTACAGCGCTTATATAGACTGAGGAGTTGGGAATCCTTAGCAGCCTGTGTTACAGCTCTTAGATTCGTTGAGGAGTCAAGGATCCTCAACGTTCAACAACACCTTTCATTGAAGCTTCTGGGTGGGCCTATTTGAATCCTCAGCACTTGCCAGAAGCTGGTGTTGCACCTTCTGGGCAGGACTTGCTATCAGGATGCCTCAGTCCTAGACAGTGGCTAGTGTTAAAGCTTTAGGTCCAAGGATGACTGCGACCTTTGGTCCTAAAGACTCAACAATTCCCTGGAATTCTCCCAGTGACCAGGACCTGCAGTTTCTCTTTTCTGGTTCAGCCTTTTCTCTCCCTACCTCCATCCCTCTTCTTCCTGCCCTGGTCATGCTTTTGAACTATCAGCTGCCTCATACTGCTATGGCCATTGTCACTGTTGCTGCCATTCAGGAGGTAGCAATTATGGTCATTCTGATCCTGCTGCTGCTGCTTCTGCTGCTGCCAATTGCTGGTCTTGCAGCCTTGCCTCTTCTTTATCTGTCAAGCATCAAGTCATTTTGTTGCTTCTTCACCTTGGTGTTCTGGCTGCTCTGATGTCTTTGCCACTGTTGTACTACTGTCTTTGATGTCCCTCACTGCTGCCATCACCACCATTATTCTGCCTCTGCTGCTTCTTTATTCATGTTACCAGCTCAGATCATACTTCTAAAAGTAGGCAAAGACTACTGAAGAGAAGTCTTTTGTTGGGCTTAATGTTACAATACCAGGGAACAGGGCAGGAGGGTGTCTCTTGGCCATTTCACTCAGTGAGCCAAACAGCCTTCTTATATAGCCAAAGAAGGGGAGTTTGCATCAACCATAGAAATCTCTCATGCAAATGAAGGCTTGTGTTTGTACCAATTTCAGCAGCTTTCTTTTATGCATCAATCAGAGCAGTCACTCTGCTGAGCCACCAGGGGACATGCTCCCCTTCTAGCCTGGTTTTGTCACAGGGTCTTCTATAGTTCACTGCTTGTGATAGAAATTCCAGTCCAAACTGCAAACTGTTTGAAAGAGCCATGGCTGGAGCTGCACCTTTAGGAGCTAAAGTTGTGTTATAGCAGCAATTGTTATGTGTCTTCCTGAAGGCATCTATGAAGTGCTCAAAACCATCAGTGGTGGTGGAAGGTTGGTTCAGCTGGCTTCTTCACAGCATGTTCCTTACTCAAAGCAGCCAGGGTACAAAGGAAGAGTCTAAGAGCTGCCAGTTAGTGAGTCAGATCACCCTCATCCCCTATCTGTTCATCCTTGCAGGAAAATAAGCAGCATAAAGAACACTTATAGTAAGAATGAGAAAAAAGCCATTATCATTAACACTAATGTTTTTAACAGTGTATGAACAATACTGCATGCCCAGCTCCTCAAAGAGCAGTGAGTTCCCCTGATCTATATCAATAGGATGATTACATTCATTTTTCCAACATAATTTGAATATGTTAAATTTATAAACCAAATTTAAAAAGTTTTTAAGTCATGTTTGAAAGCTTATAATATCTCATTTTTTCATTCTGTAACCTACTAGCCAAAGTTTTAATTCCCAGGAAAAAAATTTTTCTTCTTTTGGGAGCTATAGTTACAGCAGAATTTTTTCCTTTATTTATCCAAAATAAAACATTAGGAATTAAATTTTTCATTTGGAAACTCTTGACTCTTCTTTCCTTTCACATTTATGACTATGTTAGTCAGTTTTCCATTACTGTAACAAAATACCTGAAATAACCTTTAAAGAGTAAAGGTTTATTTTGGCTCACAGATTAGGATGTTTTGGTCCATGACCGATTGGCCCCCATTGCTTTAAGTTTATTGCAAGACAGCACATTGTCACTGGGAGCCCATGATGGAGTAAACTTTTCACTTCATGGCCAGGATGAGAAAGGACAAGAAGAGACCAGGGTCATACCGTTCCCTTTGAGGGCATGCTCCCAGTAACCTAAAAGTGGCCCTACTTCTTAAAGCTCCCAACAGTACCTCACTTAAGACCAAGCCCTCAGCGCATGGTATCGGGGGACGTTCCAGATCCAAACTATAGGGCAGGAAATGTAGCCCAGTGGTTGAATGTGTGCCTAATATGCCCAAGAGATTTGACTCCCAGCACCTAAAACAAACAAACAAACATAAAACAAGAACAAAAGCAAACAACAGCAACAAAACCAACCAAACAAAAAGCAATGAGTGTATCATTTTTTTCCTTAAAAGGGCAATCGGAACAGAACTAGCTCCATTAGATTTTATGAGACCTTCTAATCTGACTTATTCCAATTTTATATTAGATATGTTTATCTGGAATAGATTTTCTTAGAGTTAAACATGAAAGAACAATTTCAAAGAGTATTTGATCTTCAAAGCTTTTTAAGAGAGGGGGAGAAAGAGAGGAAAGGGCTAGAAAAAGAGGGAGAGGGAGCTGCCTATAAACAGATATGGAAGACATTACAGACCACCAAAGAAAGCCTGGATTCAAGAAAATGTATTTTCAGAGGGATGGGGAGCTATAGCTGCTTTAAACAACCCAGACCTTGAGAATTCCACTTGGCCCACCTGAGCAAAAACTCCAAAGAAGGATTATATTTCATATTGAAGTAATATATCTTTTAATCACACAAAGCAGACAATTTTCTTGTGAGGATCTCTTCCCTTTTTGTTCCAAGGCACTCATTCCATTTTTTTGACTTCTGAGAAATAGGTGGCAAAACTGAATTAGATAGCAAAATAGTTGTTGGAGGTAAAAAGAGGTCAGAAATTGGGAAGGAGAGTCTTCAGGCTGCAGAGCAAGTGCAATAACTATAAAAGGAGAGAAGATAGGTCAGAATATTGGGTATAAAGGCCTTGTGAGAAAGCGTCAACCAGACCAGGATGGTTTTTGCTCTGACAGTTTCAGAGCAAAGATCGCCCATTGGAAGAGTCCTAGACTGGGCAGGAATTCCCCAGATCTAGCACCTCTACAGAGATAGGTTATTGGCTAGGAGCTACCTGGGGAAGACATGGTATTGGCAGAAATGTGATGAGTTCTGTAGGTGGGGCGGGTCAGCTGACTGCATGTCTCCAGCAATTCATTCTGTCTTCAGAGGAGACATAAGCAACTCACTCCCATGGCTGCTGCAGAACTTCTCCAATTGTTTAAACATTTCTCTCCTTCATGCCTTTCTTTCATATGTTCTACTTCTGTTGTTTTTCTGTGCTGCATTCTGCTTAATTTCTTTCAATCTGTCTTCCAGTTCATTTTCTTTACAGCTGTTTCTAATCTTTTCAATCCACTCAATGAGTTTTAAATTTTTATTAAGTTCACATTTTAATATTTTATTAGGTTCATTCATCAAATAATTTTTATAGTTTCGTATTTTTTTGGTCATATAAAATTTCTGTCTCCTTTGAAAAACATTTTGCACAGAGATACTTTATAGACAGAATTTCAGTAACTGAAGTGCTTGGTGTGGGAAAATGTCCACATCTGTGGTTTGTTGCTTCTGAATCTCCTTCACAGTGAATCATTTCTTGTGCATGTTTGATTCAACTTAGTAAGTGAATCCCAAGGGGTTAAAGTGTTTCTCTATTATTTTTACCAAGTTCTAAAGTGTTTTGGTAATATTGAATCTCTATTTCTAGACTGAGTGTATTCCTGACCTATGAGAGTTATAAGATTGAATTCCAGACCTGAGTGCAGGAGGACTTAGGATAGCAAATTCTGTGGTGATTCTAGTATAATTATTATGATTATTTTTTTCCAAAATCATGGCAGAACAAAGTTCTTTAGGATCTTTTTTTTTCCCACACCGGCACTGAGTGATTGACCCCAGGGCCTCACACATGTTTTGCAAACACTCTACTAGTGAGTTGCACCCATAGCCCATTTTTTACTGTTGATTTTGAAGCAAAGTCTCCCTATATGGCACAGGCTGCCTCAGGCCTCAAATTTATGATCCTCCCACTTTTGCCTCTGCCTCCTGAGTTGCTGGGATTACAGGAATGCGCCATCCTGCCCTTTTGATGATGGGTGGGTAGTTTTAACCCATATTTCACCAAGGTGCCCTCTTTTTCAAGAGTTTGGTAGGGTATAAGAATCTGGGGCATATTTCCCACATTTTTCATTAGCATAATAGTTATTCTTCCATTTATGTGCACAGTAGCTAATTTCCAAGGCTTTGGGTTTCTAAATTGGCATTTTCCCTTACGGCTTCACAGGATACTGCTCATGGTTATCATTTACATATTCTGAATTTTTCAAATTATCTAATTGTATTTTATTTTTAATTGACAGATATTTGTGTATATTTGTTGTTGTTAGGTGCCATGCAGTAGTGTCTAACTCATAGTGATCCTCAGCTCTGCAAAAACAGGAGAAGGACATGGCAGCCCACTCCTGAAACGATATATATATATATATATATATATATATATATATATATATATATATATATATATATATGGTTTATAGTTTACATATATATATGAGATTCAATAAAGCTAATGAACATATCTGTAACCTCACATACTTATTTTGTGATGATTGTTTTGGTGAAGATTTATTTTTAAAATTTCAGTTCTTGGTGTTTTTCTTTGGAAGGAATTTCTTCTGCTTATTTTGAGCTTAGTAGTGCATTTAAATATATGCTTGTTGTAACACATCCAGGATGTGGTCTTATAGGTCACAATGGAAAACATTTTGGGATATCTACTTGGCCATCCTTCCAGAAACAAACCATGTCTCCTGGACTTGTTTCTTTGTTGAAATAAAGTAACAATCGACAATTTTTGTGTTTGGATGAAAGACAGGGAGAAATCATTTCAAAATCACTGATCTACAATCTACAGAATCTGTCTTTTGGCTCAAAATTGAAGCCAGTTAAGTTCATCTGTAATCTCTTTGCAACTCTCCTGTTTTCCATGATTCCATAGAAATTACCAGTTATGGCTGGGCATTAACTTCTCTCTGTTCTCTTCAGTGCCTTCTGTGTAATTCGTTTGGGTCTGGAAATACTCTTCATTATTTCCTCTTGTCCCTCTCCTCATTCGTCAAATGAATTTGAAATTCATTTTTTCGTACTATCTGCTTGAACATTATGCTCCTTGATAAAGAAGATAGACATCTTACTAGTAGGGAAATTATGAAAGAATTATCAAGGAGAACATTACCTTATGAGGGGCTTATCTTGTCAATAAGAGAAATCCATAGGCTATAGGTCTTATGTTCATATAGCTCTAAGTTACTTCACTTGGTTCACATTCTTCTTGACCTTCTGCATGGTGCTGACATCTGGGTGGTGTTTGGAGGTGTCAGCAGCTCCTAGCCTTCTTTCTCTGCTGTCCTTTCTACTTCTGGGCTTCTCCTGAAGGGCCATGAGCTTTGTTCCCATCTTGCCTGGGCCCCATGGCTAACCACTCTGTTTTCCTAATGGAGTAACAGGGGCCTTTGTTCTGAGTCCTGCAAACTCTAGCTCCTGTGAAGGGTGGCAAAATCCTGGAGCTGGGGATGAGTTATGGCTGTAGGAGGACAGTATCAGTGTCTGTGGGCAGCTTTTGGGGAGGCCCTGTGAAGCTGAGCAGCAGAGGAAGGACAGAGAAGCTCAGCCTGGGTCCTGGACTCTGAGGTTGGGTCTGTGCCCCCACCACATGTCAAGAGAGGAGACTGTGTACAGAGTGACACAAGAAGCTTGAGGTGATAGTGGTAGAGCATGGCCAAGGCAGGAGCTGTTTGGTGCTTGAGGCCTGCCTTGGCTTTCCGCTTGAGGCTTTGAGCTTCTTCCCCGCCTAATGCCTGCTGTCTATAGCAGTGGTCACACCAGTCTTATGGTCCTCACCCCCAAGCAGAGGTGGCCTGTGTGGATTGAAGGGCAGCTAAAGGGTGTCGGCCTTTCCAGCAACCCCGGCCTCCCCTTGTCACAAAGAGTTAGGTAGATATTCTGCCTGTGGAGCACCCAAAAGACAGAGGTAGATCCCTCTGCAGTAATGGGGCCAGCATGGCCTTGCATGCTCTCAGGAAGGCATGACATTGGTGAAAGGAAGGAAAAGGGGAAATGGTTCATTCTTCTGCATGTTCTGCCACCACGCAACAGATGTCTGTGTGCATCTCACATGTGCAGGGGTCAGTGACATAGTGTCAGGCTTTTTTGTGTGTCTGTCAGTCTCTTCCCACAAGAATGTGAGTACTTTGAGGGCAGAGCCACTGTTTTCTTTACCTTAAAATGCTGTCTTCCCCAATTAGCTGGCATGGGCCCTTGGGTAGTTTCTTAACCAGGCTGAGTTTCAGTTTTCTCATCTGTAAAATGGAAATGATAATGATAGCACCTACCTCACAGTATTGTTTTGAAGATTATGCACATAGAATGAATTATACAATGAATAAACTTCCTTGATTTTTATTCTCTTTCAAGAAGTTCACACTGGATAATCTTAATGTTGTCAAACTACATGGGACTGTGTGCTGCAGTCTGAGTCCCCCCTCAGGAGCAGTTGGAGAGAGGAGCCAGGGACTCAAACTTCCTTGGCCTCCTTTCCCTCCCTTGTCCCACCTGAGTCCTCACGATGGGCTGGGAGTTGGGTAGGTGTGGGGAAACCCCAAGCCGCTGAACAAACTGCCTTTAAAGTGGTTGGAGCTAAAGGCAAGGAGCCAGAATCAAAGATTACCTTGTTTTTTGGAGTGTATCACTGGCTATTGTCCCCATCAAACAAAGCCCTTTCATCAGAGGTTCTTTAAAACACTTTTTTTCCCTCCTTTATTTTTCTTTGAAATAAGCTGGGCAACAATTAATTTCAGAGAGAGAGAGAGAGAAAGATAATTCAACAAGGATCTATTACTACTCTCAGCTTCTATTGCTGTAATGAAAATCTATTTCCTTTCCCTTTTGTGTCCCATATAATTTAATGCCCATTTTATTAATGGTCTGAAATAATTACGGAACCCTTTGTGATTCTCAAGTATGTTTCATTTAATTGTGCAATAAATGCCTAATCTCTTCCTCCATCTGAAGCTATTATGGCGTTAAAATTAACAATTATGCAGCAATGCGCCGGGGTCCATAGAAATCACTCCAGATAACTAGACATATATAAATCATTCATGAGAACAATTTCTGAAAAGAGACGGAGGAGAAAAAAAATTGTGTTGAAAATGACATTGGGAAGCCAAGGGCCCAGCCTGTAAGAAGATAGTAACACCTTTAAAAAATCTTTTTTCTTTCCTTTTTTGTTATTATTATTTTATTAATTGTGTATGTGGCACAGCCTTCCCCCCATTTCTATTAGCCTGACAGATATTTTCAGAATTAATTAACTGTTAGTTCTGAGGATAAATTGTTCATTATCAGTTTCCCCCCCTCTTTCTTTCTTTCCTTTTATAGTTTTTCTTTTTCTTTCAGGCCAGCAATTACACTCCCTGTCTTTCTCCAGCAGCCCCTGTTCTGCACAGCTATCCAAATGGGGAAGTGCTTTTTCTTTCAGCCCTATTCACTTCTCCTCTTCTCCCTTTTGTGGGATTTAATAGCCAGGGCTGATAGGCTCACGCTGGACAGAGAGGTTAAGTTTGTTGTCTCAGCACTTTGCTGACAGGGGACAGCACAGGAATTCTGTGACTTCTCACCGGCCCTCTGGGGCTGCCTGGGGCCTGGCCCACACAAGCATAACCCAAAAATGGTGTGCAGAAACCTTCAGCCCCAAATACCTGCTTACCTAACAACACATTCATTGGTGCTGCTGAAGCTCACCTCCATCTTTTAAAACATTCTTAGGTGCTAAGAGATTTGCAGAAAATACCCTCCACCCACATCCACCCCCAACCCTGGTGTGCACACATGGACATATGCATGCATGTGTGCATGTTCTAACACATGATATTGATCAGGGTCAGAAAACCCAGTGTCTTGAGGGATGGGCACGCGTGTATGAGTAAAGCAGATGGGGACCACGGCAAATTGGAGATTCCATGCCCTGCCTGAAGGGGGCAGCTGCTACCCAACTTCCAAGGATCACTGCCTTTGGGAATGTAGACCCTGGGTGGCCAACTCTTTTATTTCAGAAGCTTGAATTTTTTTTTTTTTTGGGGGGGGGGGGGGGGTACTGAGGTTTGAACCCAGAGCCTCGCACTTGAATGCTTTGCAAGTGGTGGACCACTGAGCTGCACCCTCAGCCCATTTGTTTTATTTTTTGAGACAGGGTCTCACTAAATTATGCAGACTGCCTCTGGTCCCGAACTTTCAATCCTCCTGCCTCTGCCTCCCAAGTTGCTGGGATTACAGGTGTGCGCCACCGCGCCCGGCAGAAGCCTGAAATTTTAATGTGGAATCTACCAATGAATTGTTGACAAGCACATTTTTAAAAATGTAGAGAACATTTAAATATAGTGTGGGCTAAATGCACAGTGTGGATTCTGGCTAGGGGTACTTTGGGTCCCTGCTCTAAAGGACTAATGTTCATTTCCAGAATTTGGTCCAGCAAAAGGTTCCTAGAATGGATAAGCTGGGCACACTAACCCGCAGCTGTCTTTGCTTTGCAGAGCATGGGCTTGGATCTTTTGAGTCTGAAAAATGCCTGAGGTGGTTCTGCATGCTGAATTCTAAAACAAAGAGGGTTTGTGGGGAGAGGGTGTCACATTTGCTTGCCTGTCAGATGCCATCAATTCTAAATCATTAGTATAAGCATGGAAGGATCATTAAGGTTACAGTTAGGGTGAAGAGTCTATCCGTGCTAATGTTCCTGGTAATTTTACAAGTGCTTTGATTAAATGTTAATTGAGGGCTCATGAGATTTGGGGCCCACATGTGCTTGGTGTGGTGTGATGATGTCAGAAATATGGGGTCTACCGATGACAGTTAACATTTATTGACAGCATACTAAATATGAAGCCCTAATCAATATAACTGATGGTAGCATTAACTCATTTAATCTTCACAGGTGTTTATCTTATTGTTGTTGTTAGGCACTGTTGTCCAACTCATAGAGACCCTCACAGGGTTTTCAATGGCTGATTGTTTTGGGATTGCTTTGGCATTTACCTTACTAGGTAAACATTATTATCCCCATTTTGCAAATGAGGAAATTGAGACTTTAAAGAGCATGTGCCAGCTGTGCTCTGTGGTGCACACCTGTAATCCTAGCAACTCAGGAAGCTGAGGCAGGAGATCATGATTTCTAGGCCAGAGCCAACCTGCTCAAATTAGCAAGATCCTGGATTTGATCACCAACCCTGTGACCCCACCTCCCTGCAAAACCTGAAACAACAATAACAAAATATGCCAGATAATTTAACAGAAACAGCAAAGAAGGCATCCAAACCCATAGCTTCTTGGCTCCAGAACTCTTATCTCTTTACTACTGTTTAAAATGCCACCTGGTATGGCATCTGGCAGGTTCAGCAAGGTCAAACATAAAGGTCAGATGTGACTGGATAAAATTTGGCAAATACCAGCAGCAAAACACATCTATACAGAACAGAACAGTTCATAAACTGTTTTAATGCTCATTCTCTGACTTGGAAATGACTTTTAACTACCTTGAACAACGTATTGATAAATATTCTCAATATCACTATAGTTCTCTTTTTACATAGTGCCAAAATTATTTTCTGAAAATTCAGTAATGGAGATGGGATTCTTTAATGAAAGGATTGCAAATTCATAAGAATTTTAAATTTATATTGTTGAACTGCCTTCCATATTCTGCCATCATTTTTATTGGTTGCGTAGTATTCTGTCACAAGTTAGAAGATGTGCTCATGTCATCTACCTTTTATTTGAAACTTAATTCAAAAACTAACTCCAATTCTTTATCCCAGGACCAACTGAAAAAATGAGCTTGATTCATGATAAAACTACTCCACAGAACAAAAATATTCATAGAACTAGTACTTTGGATCCAAATCCATTATAAGAATCTTTCTACCATTTCAATATTTTTTAATTACCTGTTTATGTGAATAAGAAAATAGAAGTATTGTTGTCTTCCTATTTATTTGATAGTATTTTACTATAGTCTTTGTCTCTTTTTATAAGTATTATCTCTGTTTTTGTCATACAGCAAAAAAGAAGCATTCTGCCCACACATTTGCATGTATTTATCCTGGAAACACTTGTAGTAGTGCTTCAATTCAAAATTTTGTGCTGTTCCTGGTCAGTGGAATCTAAGGTATTCAATAAGCAGTTCTAACCTGTTTTCTTACCAAACTCCTGACTCAGATTTCTAACTCTGTAAGTTTTGTTTAAAGATATAATGCCTTTTAAAGAAATACATTAAACGTTTAAGCAGAATATATACTTCTAAACAATGAATCACACAAGACCTGCTTAAGGATGAAGAATATCTATCTCACCCCTGGAGACCTTTAAAAAATAGGATAATAGTCAAAGCTGACATTTATTGAGCACTTATGATCTGTGAGGCACTGGCTTTGCAAGAATTAATTTATTTGCTTTCACAGTAATCCTATGAGGTAAGTATTTTTTTTTATCCTATTTAACAGATAAGAAACCAAAGCTTAGAGAGTTTAAGTAATTTGCTCAAGGTCACACAGGTAGTAAATGGAAGAGACTATATCCACCACAAGCCGCTCTCTTAATCACTATAGTATAGTCCCCCAAAGTCTTGATTGGTGTTGGAAATAGTCTTGGGGACAAAGGCCTTGCATATCCAGGCCACAGAGAATTCAGAAATGAGTGCATATGCCTTTATGTACATGTAGCTGGTGCATTTTGAGGAGTAGGTTTGTGGCTTCGAGGCTCATTCAGTCGCCTGATGATGCACCAGAGTTTGGACACCAGAGCCACAGGGTCCACCACACACCACGTGGCCCTCATGCCGGAGGGGCTTCTCTGAGCCTGCTGCAATCTTGGTGATGGTAATATATTCCTCTCACAGGCAGAATTCAGGGACGACACATTATCACCTTTGCTAGCAATTGTTTTGCTTAATTTCCATTTTAAAATTTATTTCCTGTGAGAATGAACTGACTAGAATTCATTTGTGGCGGGAGGGAAGGTGAATTTCTTATTACGTCTCCCAGGTAATGGGCAGCTACAGCTTGGGCTGCGTGCGGGGCCTGAATTGCTCAGGGCTGGGGAGGGTGTGATTGATGCTGTGGGCGCCAGGACTGGGAGCAGGTGTGCCGGGGACTTGATGATGGGGCCTGGAGGGGGCCACTGCATGGAAGTTTTATACAAAAATCAAGACTGTGCAACTCTTCACACTGGGGAGAACATATTAAAAATAAAAGCATTTTAAGCAGTTGTAAGAATCAGTGTTTCTCTCCCTTTGGCTGGCTGGCAGATATGACAGTGGTGTCAACTAGAAGGTGGGGACTCCATCAAGGGTCAAAGGAAGTGGGATGTATAGGGGTAAAGTCATGGAAGATGTGCAGGACCTCTTACTCATCCTCTGTGAACACATCTGACTGGGACCTTATTCTGCTGTGGCCCTGTCCCTCCTTTCCCTGGTGGCCTGGGGAAGACTGGATGGCTCAGGCCCTGTAGACTGAAACCTCAGAGTCGCCCCTAAACGCCCCCTTCCCAGGAATGGCCAAATAGCCACTATCCCTCATAGTGGACCTGGTATCCATTCTTCCCTTCTGAGTTCACTGCCCAAGCCTTGTGTTGGGTGCTGCTCTTTTCCTTCAAGAGACTCATCATGTCTCCTGTGTCTGGCCAATGGCTTTTGAGAACTGTTTTCCATGCTAGGATCAGATTTCCCAAGTGTGCTTTTGGTCTTTAAGACCTTCAGTGGCTTCCCATGGGATAAGACAAATGTCTTTGCTTTACATCTAATGATGTTCTGGCCATATTTCCCCTTGATCTAGACTCACCTGACTCAAACCAGCTGCTCCTTTTGTGGTGTCCCTTGGCTTCATCTCTCTCAACCAAGAGAAAGGACTAAAATATCCCCAGAGGCTGGGCAGGAGAGGAAAGGAAATGAAAATGATCAGGGGCCCCCACCCCTTTGTCTCACTGTACAGGAGAAAAGGAAGGTTATTGTGGGTGTTGGACAATGGGACAACATGTATTCCAGATGTTCCAACACAAGGCATCAGCTGCTATTCAAACCCAGCGAGTGTTTCCACACAGGAATTACTTACCTAGCATTTCTTTCCCGTATTTCTCTGAATACTCAAGGCTGAGACAAAATCAGTCAAGATATCAAGAAATTAAGAAAAAAGTATTATAATTCTTTCACCAGAATTACTAAAGTTTAACAATCAACACAGACTATGGTCAAAGGAATCCTCTGGTATCAAGTTGAAAACAAAAGCAGGAAACACGGATATGCGGAATTGAAGGTTAGGGTTGATTTTTCAGAGAATCAGGACAGGAGCATGTAGCAGAGAAGTAAGTGATCAAGACCCGATTCATCTTTATGGCTGAAAGGACCTTTCATGCTTTATAAATTTGTGTTTGTGGCCCTAACTGATGCTCATAGGAGTTAATCTTACAAATAAAATAAATATTAGTGAGGTTATATAAGTATATACTTATTATAAATCCTTTGAGTGCTATTCTAAGAAAGAACAAACTTGGAAGCAAAGTCGGTCCTTAACTTGGCAATTTTCATGTATGATTTTGTGTAGCATTAGTAACCTTGTTATTAGATGTACTTGATACTAGCTGGTGATTCTCCTTGGACTTTTCCAGTATGTACTATGGCCTACATTTACCTGTGCCTGCAGCTATACCACTGTGGCTTCTGATCCCATCAGATCTGAGAAGCTAAGCAGGGTCAGACCTGGTTAGTACTTGGATGGGAGACCGCCTGGGAACACCAGGTGCTGTAGGCTTGGGAGAAGGACCCAGCAACCCACTCACAAAAAACAGTCAGCCATTGAAAACCCTATGAATAGCAGAGAAGCACTGACAATACTGTTTGACTGTTGTACATAGGGTCACTATGAGTCAGACACCAACTGGATAGCACCTAACAACAACAACATTTACCTGTAAATTCTGCTAAACCATATTTCTAATTTATTAAGTACAAGCATTTTTGAAAAACTGCAATGATGAGTAAAAAGTATAAAGAATTTTCAAAATATTTGAAGAATAACATAATTTGGGGGGAATTTCCAGGAATTACCAGGAACTCCAATTTCTTATTCCTGAGTTGACAGTGTCTGTGGGGAATGTTGAAATCCTAACTCAAAGGATTGCTGCTAGAAGGAATTGAGGGTGGTCTCAGTGCTATCAGGTGCTGTCAGATTTATAAAAACATATGGACGTTTATATAAAAATCTGCCAATTAAAAAATTAGAATATTTTAGCGATCAATTTTATGCTCTAAGCTGTTGATCTCAACTTTTCTTCTGCTTAGAATGCCTTTCCTTCATTTCCTACTCCAAGTTTGCAGGACATTGCTAGTATCTGGGGCAATATCTAACAGCAGAATTAAAATCTTACCTGACTGGTCCTGTCCCAAATCCATCCTTTTGCCACTTGTGGTACCTAAACCCTGCAAGACTCAATAAATATTTAAGTAAATGGGTGAAAGAAGTTTGGCAACTTCTGGATTAAAGCCCACAAATCCTAGATCCTGAACAATAATCAGACATGGTAACATTTCCATCCATGGCCACTTCCAGCAAATGAAGGTTGGCCAAAGGCCAAACAGGGAATTACAATTAGCAAATTCATGAATGGGCTGTTTACATTTCAAACAAGCTCATAGCTTAGTTGCTGTACCTAAAGGACTGTGCATTATTTATAGTCCACTAATGACTATTAATACATGCAATTGTGGTTGAATTTCACAAATATCACAACTGGAGAAAAAAGTCAGTGACACTCTTATATAAAAATTACTCATTAGAACATCATGACTAATGAGTATTTGCCTGTTTACTTGCAGGGCAGAGAAGGTAATGTGTTCACTTGCTCAGGCTCAATTCTTCTAAGATTCAATAGGAGGGAACTTTCCATCTTTAGACACAACAGTCCAGTTCTTGAGAGGTCTCTGCTGACTTCCCAAGAACTCACTGCCCTGACCCTCTCCAATAACAATGGGGAGTTAATCACCTTTGTGCTTCCCTCACATACATCACAGAATCTTCAACTTAGTGTTTAATAAATGCTGAAAAAAAGCCTTCTATCATACATATTCTCACTCCCAGTCATTTGGATCAAACATTTCCTATTTCCATTCTGTCTGTTAAATGCTAGGGGGACAGACAGAAATAGGATATGTTCCTTCCCCTTAAAAAATTCACATTCTCATAAGGTAATAACTATAACTCAGTGTAGTAACTGGTAGAACATCCCAGGACCCCATCATGTTGGAAATTCCCTACTGCTACTTGTATTTGACATCAGTAAGATCTTCAGTGGCTCTGTATGGGAATTTGTTGTTTTCTCAGTCACCTGTACATACATTGTGCATAGCTGGAGGATGGAGAATGTGCCTGAATCCATGCTGTGTCCTCATGCTAGCTCAAGCCAGCACTCTGTATGCTTTCCATCAGGGTCAAATGAATGGCTAAGAGGAAGAAAACATTAGGGTCTTCAGAGATCTGTCACTGTAAGCACACTCTGCCTTCAGAAAATGGAAAGAGCAGAGCCACCTGCTAGAAGCATGCCAGGCATTTGGTCTGTTGGGACACAGCTAAGCCTGCTCAGCCCCACAGGGGAGCTTTAGAGGCGTGGCCGACAGCTCACTGCAAGGCATGTGTCTCCAGACCATGAGTCCTGATCTGAAATGACTCACCGTAGATTAATGTACCATCATCCCTGTGACTCTGTGAGGGGCCTGCCATGGGCATAAGTTGGCTTCCCTGGGTCCCATTAACTGCTGGCCCTGGTCAAGCCAAGTTGCCAGGTCTGGAAAGCTGAGGACAAGGCCTCAGAGCCAAAAAGACTGTGTGAGCTTGTACTGTGGGTTTTGTCTTCCATTATTGCCTAAGAAAACCACATACAGTAGGAAAGAGTGAAGCCAAGAAACCCAGAGAAGCAGAGTCAAGAGTTGGCTTCTGATGACCTTGTTCAAATGCCTGGGTCTAGGTGGGCCTGAAAATAGCTTGTCCATTGGACTCTTCAGGGATAGAAACCAGGAAATTCCTACTCCCACCTTTTATAGCTCACGTTGGGTTTCTATCCTTTCCATCCAAAAGTGCCCTGAAAAATATGCTCTTCTACTTCGACATTTAGGAAATTCTTCAACTTCTTAGAAAACACAAATTAGGTTAAGGACGTGTGCTTCAGACTGAAGCAATTCTGGTTTCAAAGTCTGACCATGGCATTGTTGAGTCTCTCTGTCACACTTCAGCCTCTTACCCTCACTAGTACGAGAAGTGATCCAAACATACAGTGAATGTTTAAACTAAAAAAATTTTGGAAGGGGATTAATGGCAATGTTTCTTTTGCTGTGATAAACTTAGATTTTAAACATTCACTGTGGTTTTTGATACCCCGTTTTACATCAAGTAAAAAATGATCCAGGACTGAATTTAGGTGGTAGCAGTGAGGTTGGATGGTTTTAAGGCATTAGAACTGATAGAACATGGTAGCTCATCCTTTCTGTGAAAGTGAGAGGCCAGGACAAGGGCAGTTAAGGAGAAGTCAGGGTTTCTGGCTTGAGTGACTGGCAGATGGTTAGGCCCGAGCCAACTTCCTGGCACACTTCATAGACCTGAGAGGCCTCCATCCTGGCAAACTTCCAAGGGGGTAGCTCCATTCCTTCCATTCTAGGGAGGCAGAGTGTGCTTTAAGTGTCAGAACCCTGGAAGACAGTGACAGCTCTTGCTCACTCATTTACTCACTTAACTCATGTGGAAAGGCTGGCTTGAGTTGGCGCCAGGACACAAAATTGATTCGATCACACCTTCTGCCCTCATGGTGGTCACAGTGCAGGGTGGAGGCTACGGATGAGAAGACAACAAACTCCAATTCAGGGCAGCTGGAGGTCTTGTTAAAACCTTACAGGACCAGGCAATTCCATTAATGCTTTGCTGTTGCTCTCTTGAGATCATTTTGCACCTGGCCCTACAAATTATGTGGCCAGTTCTGGCATGTCCTTCACTTAGAATGAGGGCAGAAGAGCAGTTTAGGAGTAAAAAGATACTGGATTTGGTTTGAGAGTCTAAAGGTGGGTGATTGACATGGCTGGTCTGGGATGGATGGATGAGGAGAGGGCAGACTCTTGGCCAGTAAATGGTCAGACTCCTTTGGTTTGTGGGACAAGGCTTGTGAATTTCTTGTGGGGCAAGAAGATGACCCCTCCTGCATAACCCTTGGAATGGAAGCATGGGGATCACTGCTTCCTGTCTCCAGGGAAGTGCTTCTTGCAGTTTCTGAAGTCTGACCTGTAACCAGACAGGTTTATGGGAGGCAGAGTCAGAAACCCAGGACAAAAATGAAGCCACTTTTCAGATGGAGGCTTACATAATGAAGGTTAATATTCTCAATATCTTGCTCATACAGATGCTGTGAAAAGGATGGAAATGACTGCCCTTAATCTGCTGCTGTATTCCTTGGCAGATAATATTTTGTTTGTTTTTGTTCCAGCAATTTGACAGTTTGTGTATACTCTATCTCTCTGGCAACAAGCCTCAAAGCAGTTCTGTGTGGCTCATTGGGGGAAATGTTCAATATTTTATCATGAGAATGGAAAAAATGCCTTTTGATTGGTTTAATCTGTGAGCCCAAACTTTTTGAGGCTAGGAGAAAAAGGTGTGTGCTTTACAGTCTGACATCTCAGGTTCAAGTCCAAGTTCTATCAGCTGCAGTTTGAGTGATCCTGGGCGTGTCTCTGGGCATCACACTTCATTACCCTGCTTCTCCACCAATAGCTAAAACCTGAATTTAGAGGTGGGAACCAGGGAGGTAGAAGACAAACTGTAAATGAAATGATACATTGTGCTAAAGATGCGATTTGAATTGGAGTTAGCTTTTTTATTTATTTTTTTTTACTTTTAATTGAAGGAAATATCAAATACACAGAAGTAGAATGAGTAGTTAATAAACTCCCATGTGCCTATCACTCAGCTTCAAAAATTATCAATTTGTGGCCAATCTTGGTTCATTGATAATCCCAACCACTCCATTGTTGTTGTGGTTGTTGGGTGCCGTTGAGTCGTGTCCGATTCATAGCGACCCTCATAGGGTTTTCAATGGCAGATTGTTTCAGGAGTGCCTTGGGAGTGGGTTGCCATGTCCTTCTCCCAATTTTGCGGTGCTGGGTATCAAACTCGGGACCTCAGAGACTGCAGAGCGGCGCTCTACCAACTGAGCTAAATCCCAGCCCAAGCACTCCATATCACCTAGATTATTTTGAAGCAAATCCAAGACATCATACTGTTTCATTTTATGAAGTTTTCAGATGTGTGTTTTCCTAAGGGCTCTTAAGTTTAACTACAAGATCATTCTTAAACCTAAATATTTGACAATAATTCTATAACATCCTCAAATGTCTGGTCAGTGTTTAAATTTTCCTGTCTCATGACATTTTTGTAGTGAGTTTGTTTCAATTAGGATCCAACGAACTCCTGCTAACATTTAGTTTATGGTGTTGGTACCAGTTTCCCAGTGCTGCCAGAACACTGTGCCTCAAACCAGATATCTTAAACCAACACAAGTTTATTCTCTTAGTTCTATAGGCTGGAAGTCTGAATCCAAAGGGTTGGCAAGGCCGTTTTCCCTCTGAATGTGCTGGGGGGAAGGATCCTTCCTTGCTTCTTCCAACTTCCAGTAGCCCCATGAATTCCTCTGCCTGTAGCAGCCTAACTTCATTCCTTGCTCTGTCTTCACATGGTCATTTCCCCCCCCCCATGTCTCTGTCTTCATGCCTCTTCTCTTTTTGTAAGAATACTAGTCTTACTGGATTACAGTCCATCCTAATGACCTCAGGTTAACTTGATTATACCTGCAAAGACCCTATTTCCAAATAAGATCACATTTACAGGTACCAGTGGTTAGAGAATTGGCATATCCTTTTTGAAGAGGCATAATTCTATCCATAACAGTTTTTAAAGATGTTTAAAATTTATTAGTTTCCTATCCACCTTTTTACCCCTGTGAAATTTATTTATTAAAGCAATGGGATCCTAAGTTTTGTAGAGCTGTTCCCATTCTGAATGTTCCTGTCCATAGTATCATTTAGTTATTTCTGTAAAACCAGTAGTCAGATCTAGAGGCTGGATCTGATTCAGGTTTGATTTTTCCTAAGAAGTATTATATTGGAGGTGATGTACAATTCCATAAAGAACCGCATAATGTCTAGTTTATGGAGTATTTGGGAGAATTAGTACAAAAAGTAAGAAGTTGTTTCTGAACTATATCTTAGTCATGATATAAAGCAAGGGCTCCATGGGCAGAATGCTTGGGTTTGAAAACAAGCTCCATTATTCATTGATTATATAATTTTTAGGCAAGAAATTTAGCTTCTCTGTGCCTGAGTTTTCTCATCTGTGAGATGGAGAAGGTTATGGGGTTTGGAGAACTGAGTGAATTAATGTAAAATATTTAGGTTAGTGCTTAGCACATGAGAAGTATTACCTATGTTTTCTGTTGTTATTGGTGGTGATTGTGGTGGTGGTTGTTAATGTGTCTGGTATTAGTAGGCATTCACAAATACTAGCTTTTACATCAAGTTTTTAAATAAAGTTTCATATAAAATGATATTGGTATCCTCAAGAGGACCCAAATTAACTTGTATCTATTAAATCTACCTTTTGGCAAAATAATGATAGGAAAAATTCGAGAAGTTTATCTTTTTTTTTTTAACTTTTATCTTCCTTTCTTCTCATCCATTCCTTCTTCCAATATCTTTTAAAAACACTAACCATCTTGGCCAGGGCCCAGAGAACAGTGCAGAAATTGCCTTTACCCATACCCACTAGAAAGGGCTCTAACCTTGGCATGAGGATCCTGGGGAAATCCAGGAATCTCTGCATCTTTGTCCTCATCTGCAAAAATATAGAGTAATATAATTTCCATTGTAAACGTTGAATGTTTGCTGCCTTATCAGAATGCTTGTAATAAATCATTGTTCTGACCAAGTCTTCAAGGGGATAAGGACACTTTGACATTAAAATCTGGGTCTTTCCTATTCCTGATAACTTTCTACCCTTTTTCTAGGACAGTTTAGATTGTCAGTTCATTTTGTTAGTGACCCAAAGACCTAGGAAGAGGAGGAAGTAAATACCCCCACATTCTTTGAATGCCCAAAAGTCATTTCTAAAGACTTTAAATTTATTTTAAACACACTTGTACTGCATTTATTTCTTCTAAGTATGGTTCAACGTTCTTTATATGTATTAACTAATTTAATTCTTAGAACTACTATGTGATATATGTACTAATATTATTCTAATTTTATACATGTGGAAACTGAGGCACATAGATCTTAAGTTGCCCAGAGTCACACAGCTAAGGTCAAAGGATGTATTTTTTAGAAGCCATTTAAAACCTATAAATGTAGAGTGGGTATTTGTCAATAATTTAACTCATTAATGAGGAGACCAATAGGATGGTAAAGTTAGTTCAAAGAGCATTTCAAGAATAGACATTTATATAATTAGTTGAGGAAGACATACTAAAGTAAATTGCTAAATTAGAGATGACATTGTAGAACTCAGATGGGAGTAGAAGCTGACTGTCTTAGAGGAGGATCTGGGGACAGAGAATCTGTGGGTATATATAAACATCCTCCATGCCTTTGCCTATTAACATCATCCTCCTCCATTTAAAGGAAGGAGCACTGACCTGTAGTTTCTTAAAAATATTTATTATGCTTACCTAAAAATATTATATAAATTACAAATTGATAAATACTATATAAAAAGAATCATGTTGGATGAGGCCTGGCTGATGAAGTTGAAGGTTGCAGATGTAGTAGATACAGTTATGTGCAAAATACAATGAATTATTTATTTATAAGAAAACAAGATCTACTGAGTCTCCATTGACATACTATATTCCCCAGAGGGTTTTTTTTTTTTTTCAAAACCTAGACTCCTTGGTGATCTGTCCTTTATCAGCTTAGGTGTTAATTCCTGTTGCCCTTTTATTGATTCTGAGCATGTCCTATCTTAGTAAGAGTTGGCTCCTGTCAGTTCCCTATCATCCATTATTACTGAGACTGTATTTAAGATCTGCCATTTCTATGGCCCTCTTTGGGACCTAAAACCAAACTCATAGGTTAGTTATCTATCCTGTGCCTTCTTTTTTCAGAGGGCTCAACAC
>VMDO01002543.1:134923-165090 GCA_007922755.1 Pedetes capensis
AAAAAAAAAAAAAAAAAAAAAAAAAAAAAAAAAAAAAAAAAAAAAAAAAAAAAAAAAAAAAAAAAAAAAAAAAAAAAAAAAAAAAAAAAAAAAAAAAAGGAGTGATAGGTAAGGAAAAGATTTGAGGGCCAAAAACAGAAAAGATGAAAAACTTCATTCCTTGGCCCAAGTTGTGGGACCCTAAGAAAAAGTACAGAAAAGGTTCCTTGTCCCTTGGTAAGTGATACTGTCAAGTAGGGTCTGCCTCATAGTGACCTGTACCACAGATGAAACACTACCTGACACTGTGCCATGCCCCACACTATATCAGTGCTTCTCTGCTATTCATAGGGTTTTCTCTGGCTGATTGTTTTGGGAGTGGGCTGCTGGTCCTTCTCCCAAGCCTTCAACACCCAATATTCCCAGGCAGTCTCCCATCCAAGGACTAACCCAGGCCTAACTCTGCTTAGCTTCCTGAGATCTGACCAGATTGGACATGAGGATGGTACGGTGGGAGACTGATAAATTATATAGTGATAAATATATACTGTTTCTAAGAACAAGCAAGGCACAACCATGAGCTGTTCCTCTTGCCTTTACTTTGGATTATGCATTTATTCATTTCACATTTTGTTCATTTTCCATTTAATTCGTTGCATATTGGACATTGGGCAGAGTGATAAACACAGAATACAGCAGTGAAGAAGGCACAGTTCCTGCCCTCACAGACCTCACTATTCATTGTGTTTTCTAATTTGTCCATGCATGACAGAAAAAACATTATCTAACCATTCTTCAGTGAAATCTTACCAGTAGATTAGGTAATCAGCTGAGATTTTATATACATGCATGTAGGTGTATCTGTGTTGTTGTTATTAGGTGCCCTTCAGTTGAGTCTGACTCATAGTAACCCTGTGTATAACAGAATAAAACAATATCTGATACTGTGTCCCCATATGTCTCTCAGATTGTCATACTGTGGGGGCTTTCATCTTGCGGTGATGCTGAAAGCTTTGCCATCGGTATTTCAGATATCCACAAAGCTACCCATGGTGAGCAGGTTTCAGTTGAGCTCTCAGACTAAGACAGACTAGGGAGAAGGTGTACATATATACCCATATATATTTATAAATATACTGTGTTTTATAAAGTCATAATCCTATAATTACCTTTTATTGCATTATTGTTTCCATTTTCTCCTTGTCAATTCAATCTACTAATCCCCTGTGAAATGACCACTGGGAACAATGACTGATCTACCAGCTGTCACATGCAACACCCTTTCTCCAGGTTCTGTTGTCCTTGACATCTCTGAGCATTTGACGGTGTCGAATATTCCCTTCTTCCCGAACCTTTCTTCTCCCTTCCCAGAAATGTCCTAGTCTGGTTAGGCTTATAGGCTTCTGGATCCCACCAACCTCACTTTGAATCTCTGTACTTTTCTGACTTTCTGACCTAGGAAAGAGTCATATCAATTTATATGTCTCAGTTTGTGCAGCCATTAAGTAGGAATAACAATGTCTCTCCATCTCCTGGGGTTCCATAGGGCGAGGAATAATTGAGATAACATGAAGCAGCATAGTGCATCCTCTGGCTCACCCCCTTTTCCTCCAAGTGTGTCCTGTGTGCAGTTACCTAAATTGGAGTCTCTGTCATTTCAGCCCACACCCTTTCTCCTGGATCTCATCTTGTCTCTGGCTCCATTTTTCCCTTCTAGGTGAATGAGGATGACTCTCCACCCATTAGCTCCAGTCCTGACCTCTGTCCCAAATGTTAGTCCCACCTAACCACCCAGCATGCTCAATGTAAAAGGTAAGGACACAGTCTTCACCATTCAGAAGTAGACTAGGATAATGCAGAGGTCCACTCCATGCTGTAGTTTGGATATTAGGTTTCCTCCCAAAGGCCTGCATGCTTATTCATTGAGCCTTTCTTTTTCTTTTATTTTTTTTTAAGTTAGTGTACAACCTAATGGGTTTCACTATGGCATTTCTTCACATGCATATCGTTGTCATTGGGGCTTTTATTCAGCAAATACCTCCTCTGGGTAAAGTGCTGGGGTCAAGGTACTGGACAATATGGCTCTTCACTCAGGAAGTTCATAGTCCAGTGGATGGACATAGAGTATATAAATGATTGTTGAACAGTGTCATCAGTGCTATGAGAGCCGTGAACCCAGGATGTCACAGGAATGCAAAGGAAGGAGGGAGGGAGACAGAGAAAAAAAGGATTAAGAGATATGGATGGATCAGGGAGGGGATGAGGCTTTCCAGAAGATGTGCCAGGAAAACACTGGAACTATGAGATTAATACTCAGGGTGAAGGCTTAGTGAGGAGGGCAAGGGAAACAATTTGCACATACACAAAGAAGGTCTTCTGCTTCCAGCACAACCCAGGCTACAGAACATCTCTTAGTAAAAGAAAGACAAAATGGCTCAACTCCAGATGTGTTTCCTTGATGCTGCAAGGCCCTTTAGTCCCTCCTGCTTGCTATCAGTGCTGCAGAGTACTCCATTTGAAAGTGTAGTTTAAAAATGTATTTCTAAATCAGGTATAATTTCCACAGAATTTGGAGTTTTCTGTTAACTTTTACATGTAGTTTATCATTTAAGGATTTCTTTCTTTTCTTTTCTTTTTTCTTTTTTTGCAGTACTGAGGGTTGAACCCAGAGCCTCGCGCTTGCATGCTCTGCAGGTGCTGTACTGCTGAGCTGCACCCCCACCCTATTTTTTTACTTGTTGAGCCAGAGTCTTGCTGAGTTACACAGACTGCCTCTGGCCTCGAACTTGTGATCCTCCTGCCTCTGCCTCCCAAGTTGCTGGGATTACAGGGGTGTGCCACTGTGCCCGGCATCATTTAAGGATTTCTATTTGACTGATTTCCTTTTCAGAGAGAACAGGTGCAGCTGGATGTGTGCAGCAGACTCTGGAGATGTGTGGGGGATGCGGCAAAGAATTAGGGGCTTGTGTCCAGGTCGTCACTGTCCTACATGTGGCTGGGACTCTGTGGGCTGCACAGTGCATCAGAGTCATTTGTCAGCTCTGCATCAGCAACTTCCACACCTGTGCTCAGACAGGCCTCTGGGATGCTTAAGGAAATAGTGGCAAAATGCTTTCATCCCAGTTCAAATGAGAATGTGTGTAACTCTTTGGCTTCTACTGGACAGTAGTGTTCCTGACCACACCATTTTATAGAATTTTGAATTTGTTATTTTCACCAGACAAGAGTTCTTGATCTTATGTAAAATCTGGGTTAACTTGAGTGGAAAAAAAAAAAGAATTTGCTCGAGGGATACTGGATCGATCATACAATCTAGAGGGGACTGGAAAGCTGTACCTGAAGAATTGGTAACCAAGATCACACTGTGGAGTTGGCTAACAACACCATTCTGGTGCTGTTGCTAACAGCCAACTGCCTTGCTACTACTGAATTGCCCCGCCCCAGAAATTCATCCCTGTTTTTCCAGACTCTTGGATCCCTCAGGGCCCCATTGTGCCTCTCTGGGCCTCCCTATATCAGTACAGGCAGAGGCATCTGATTAACTGGCCTGGGTTGCTCATGCAATAGTGGCAGGCAAGCCACGAGAGGAAACTTCTTCCCTCACTTAGGGTCCATCTCCCTCCTGTCTTGGGATTTTTCCCCAAAAGAGGGCAGTTGCAGATGTATTTTTTAAAAAAAAGCAAAAAATGAAACCAATTACTCTGTAATTAACATGCATTAATAAAAAAAAATTCAGGAAAGGGTTAAAAGGGGAGAGAAAAGCCTCAATGTGTTATATACCTAAATATGAAAGGGAAGACAATAGGCTTCTTAGATAACTTATGACAGAATCTTCATGACCTTGTGATAGATAAAACATTTCTAATTAGGATACAATAAGCAATAATCATAAAAATTGACTGGTAAGTTGGATTTCAATAAACTTAAGGAACATCTGTTCCCTGGTATGCATTATAATGCAACTGAAAAGATCAGTCACAAAATAGAAGTGGGAAAAGGTATCTGAGATATTTGCCATATATAGACATAGCCATTTTTATCTCTCTCTGGTGGGAGAAGGACCAGGTAGCCCACTCCCAAAACAATTAGCCATTGAAAACCCTGTGAATAGCAGAGAAGTACTGACATCATGCTGGGCATGGAACTGTGTTGGGGAGTGTTTCATTCTGTTGTATATAAGGGTCGCCGTGAGTTAGACCTGAATCAACAGCATCTGACAACAGCAACAACATCTCTCTGGGGTATATATGACATATATAAAGAACATACAAGGAGGGGGGACAAAAAAAACCTCTTGAAATTTATTTATAAGAAATTGTGCATTTAGCCAGGCGAGGTGGCACATATCTATAATACTAGTAACACAGGAGGCAGAGGCAGGAGGATAGCAAGTTCAAGGCTAGAGGCAGCCTGTGTAACTTAGTGAGACCCAGACTCAAGATAAAAAATAAAAAAGGGGCTGAGGGTACAGCTCAGCAGCAGAGCACTTGCAAAGGCCCTGAGTTCAGTGCCCCTGTAGCACACACATACACACACACACACACACACACACACACACACACACACACACACGATCATGTATTTATTTTTACATGTCCAAACTTCAGTCACCTTCACTGGATGCAATACATCTATGAAGATGTTTTTTCCACTGTCCAAAACAGGTTTTGAACTTACTGATTTTGATCCCTTTTAGTGCTCTTGCCATTTTTTGTTTCACCTCCTGCAAATCAGCAAAACATTTCCCTTAGAGAACTCTTTTTCATCTGAGGAAACAAACAAAATGCCCCCAAAATAAGTCATCTGGGGCAAGATTGGGTGGGGCACAATGGTCATGCTTGGGTTCCGAAACTGCTGAGCACTCAGTGTGATATGGGCAGGTGCATTGTCAAGGTGGAAGAATCAGTCCCCTATTTGCCACATCTCAGGACATTGCGTCTACAGATCGTGATGCAGCCTTCTCAAAATTTCCAGATAGTAAAAGCTTTGGCCATTTGACCTGGAGGAAAAAATTCTGAGTGTACAATCCCTCTCATGTCAAAGAAACAGATGATCATTGTTTTCACATGTGTTTCAGCTTTGGGGGGGATCCCTCCCTTTATACAAAAGACAAGAAAAAGAGAGACAAAGTATTTTTTAATGGGCAAAGACTTGAACAGGTACTTCACAAAAGAGGATAGCCAATGGCCAGCAACATATAAAAAGATGCTCAACCTCATTAGTCATCAGAGAGATCCCAGTTCAAACCATGATGAGACACCACTATGCACATGAGAATGGCCAAATCAGGAAAGACTGGCAGCAGTTTGTGTTGGTGAGGATGATGAGCAACAGGAAGATTTATATATTGCTAGTGGGATTGATTCACCTATGTTGAAAAATAGTTTGGCAGAACCTACTAACACATGTCTACCTCATATCACTCTTAGCTATCTAGCCAGTGTGTGTAGACATCCACCAGAAAACAGGAATGCGAACGATCATAGATGCTTTATTCATAATAGCTACAAGCTGGAAACAAATTACGTAATATCCCTCCATGAAATGGAAGAACAAGTTTTAGTTTATTTTATTCAATGGAATATTATCTGGCAGCAGCTATACACCCAGCATGAGTTAATCTCACACATAAAATAGAATGAAAAAAGCCAGACACAAAAGGGCACATGTTATATGTATTCCATTGCATGATTTTAGAAAACTAAAGTGATGGAGGGCTGGGATTTAGCTCAGTAGAGCGCCGCTCTACAGTCTCTGAGGTCCCAAGTTCAATTCCCAGCACTACAAAAATGGGAGAAGGACATGGCAATCCACTCCCGAGGCAATGCCAAAACAGCCATTGAAAACTCTATGAGGGTTGCTATGAGTCAGAGATGACTTCGACGGCATCTTCTAGCAACAACAACAGCAAAGTGATGGAGGTCGGAATAGTCGTTATGTTTGGGGTGTTGACTCAGAAGGGTCAAAGAAGCCTCCTCGGATGGTGGAAATGTTCTGTACTATTTTTTTTCTGGTTATTTGAGGCAGAGTTCTCACTATGTAAGCCAGCCTGGGCTAGAATTTGTGATCCTCTTGTCTTAGCCTCCTGAGTGCTGGGGTTACAGGCATGTACCACCGTGTCCAGCTTAATGGTCTCTATCTTAAGCTGTGCACTTGACATTTCTGCCCTTTATAGTATACTTGGCACACTTAAAAAAATGTTTTTTAAAAAGATTTCTCATAAAAATGGCAAGTACTCTGTTTTGCTTTCATTAAATATATCCATGTAGCATTGATTAAAGTAAGACAGAAAAATTTATGATGAATTAGACAGTCTCTTGTCCCACTCCTCTTTATTTCTAGTACCAACCACCAGATTTATTCTTTATAATTTCTTCTTCTAATTTTTCTGCTATAATTCTAAATAATGTTTACATTTTAATTTCATGATTTTTATATTTTAGATAAGGTATATGGATTTTCCACTATGAATTAAAGATTTGAATCATATACACATTTCCCTCTTCATTCCCCCAATGTTTTATTGTTTCATTATTTTCTATTTTTGCATTGTAACTTTAAATAATACATGTAAACTGTCATTTCATACCTGTTAATATTTGACAGTGTCTTTCCACTACCCACTTTATAAAATAAGGACATCCACAATGTACACTTTGTTTCACACTCTCTTCCCAATTCCTCTTCTTTCCATCAACTTGCTTTTTCTTTTTCATTGTCAAGGTTGCTAACATCTACATTTTTCCCTATAATCACAAGTGTGTCTTCTATGCTTTTTCTGTGGATTAACTCTAAAACATTAAACAATAAATATTGTTAATGTTATTACACTTATAAATATTGAACTTTGATGAGTCAAATAGTGGGCTAGCATTATATAGAGAAGAAATAAAAATGCAATGCTTATCCAATGCAATGATCACTGAACTAGAAGATGAAGGATGCTCCTTGTTGTTGTTGTCATGTGTCCTTGAGTCAGGTCCGACTCATAGTATAGCATAAAGAACAAAACATTGTGTCATACAAAAATAGGCCCAAAGACATCTGGAACAGAATAGAAGCCCCAGAAATACCTCAACAACCTATAGCCACCTTATTTTCTACAAAGGAGCAAAGCAAGTAAACTGGAAAAAGGACAGCCTTTTCAGTAAATGGTGCTGGGAAATATGGTCATCCGCATGCAGAAAAATGAAAACTGACCTGCATCTCTCAATATGCACGAGAGTTAACTCAAAATTGATAAAAAATCTCAACATAAAACCAGAAACTTTAAAACTTATAGAAGACAAGATACGCAATACACTCCATCATATAGGCATAGGAAAGTATTTCCTTAATAGGACTACAATTGCTCAAGAAATTGCAACAAGAATAGATAAATGGGATTACATGAAATTAAAAAGCTCCTGTATAGCAAAGAAAATAATTAACAGAGTTAAGGAAACCCCCATGGAATGGGAAAAAATCTTCACATCCTATTCATTAGACAAAGGTCTAATTATTAGAATTTATAAAGAACTCAAGAAAAAAACTCCCAAAAACAAATAACCCAATACAGGAATGGGCAAAGGAACTAAGTAGACAATTCTCAAATGAAGAGGTCAGTAAAGCCATGAAACAGATGAAAAAATGCTCAATATCCCTAGCCGTTGTTGTTGTTGTTGTTGTTAGGTGCCATCGAGTCGAGTTTGACTCATAGCGACCCTATGTATAGCAGATCGAAACACTTGCTGATTCTGTGCCAGGCAAACGATCTTATTTATGTTTAAGCCCATTATTGCAGACACTGTGTCAATCCATCTGGTGGAGAGTTTTCCTCTTTTGCGTTGACCTGCCACTCTTCCAAACACGATGTCCTTCTCCAGGGATTGACCTCTCCTGACTATATGTCCGAAATATGTAAGACGCAGTTTGGCCATTCTTGCTTCCAAGGAGCATTCTGGTTGCACTTCTTCTAGTACAGATTTGTTGATTCTTTTGGCAGTCCATGGTATATTCAATAGATGTCTCCAGCACCACAATTCAAAAGCATCAATTCTTTTTCTGTCTCTCTTGTTCAGTGTCCAGCTTTCACAACCATATGATGAGACTGAAAATACCATGGCATGAGTCAGACGCACCTTCGTCTTCAATGTGACATCTTTGCTTTTCAATACTCTAAAGAGATCTTTTGCCACAGCTTTTCCTAGAGCAATGCATCTTTTGATTTCTTGACTGCTGCTTCCGTGGGTGTTGATTATAGAACCAAGCAAAGCAAAATCTGGGACAAACTCAATCTTTTCTCCATTTATTGTGAAGTTGCGTGCTGACCCAGTCATAAGGATTTTTGTTTTGTTGATGTTTAGTCGTAACCCATATTGAAGGCTGTGATCTTTGATCTTCATCAGTAAATGTTTTAAATCCTCTTCACTTTCAGCAAGCAGAGTTGTGTCATCTGCATAACGCAGGTTGTTAATGAGTCTTCCTCCAATCTTGATGCCGCGTTCTTCCTCATAAAGTCCAGCTTCTCGGATTATTTGCTCAGCATATAAATTGAAGAGATAGGGTGAAAGTATACAGCCCTGATGCACACCATTCTCAACTTTAAAACAGGCAGCGTTTCCTTGTTCTATTCAAACAACTGCCTCCTGGTTCATGTACAGATTTCTCATGAGCACAATTAGGTGTTCTGGTATTCCCATTTTCTGAAGTGTTATCCATAATTTGTTATGATCCACACAATCAAATGCTTTTGTATAGTCAATAAAACATAGACAGACATCTTTCTGATATTCTCTGCTTTCAGCTAATATCCACCTGGCATCAGCAATGATGTCCCTAGTTCCCTGCCCTTTTCTGAATCCCGCTTGATTTTCTGGTAATTCCCTGCCTATATACTGCTGCAGTTGCTTCTGAATGATCTTTAGTAGAATTTTGCTGGTGTGTGATATTAATGATATTGTCCGATAGTTTGCACATGCAGTTGGATCCCCCTTTTTGGGAATAGGCACAAATATGGATCTCTTCCAGTCATTTGGCCAAGTAGCTGTTTTCCAAATCTGTTGGCATAAACATGTTAACACCTCCAGTGCTGCATCTGTTTGTTGAAACATCTCTATTGGTATCCCATCAATTCCTGGAGCCTTGTGTTTCGCCAGTTCTTTCAAGGCAGCTTCCACTTCGTCTTTCAACACCATTGGTTCCTCTTCATATGCAGCCTCTTGGAATGGTTGGTCATCTACCAATTCTTTCTTGTGTAATGACTCTGTGTATTCTTCCCATCTTCTTTTGATGTTTCCCGCATCATTTAATATTTTCCCTGTAGAATCTTTCACTACTGCCACTCGAGGCTTGAATTTTTTCTTCACTTCCTTAAGCTTGAGGAACACGGAGCGTGTTCTTCCCTTTTGGTTTTCTGCCTCCAGCTCCTTGCACATGTCATTATAATATTTGTTCTAGTCTTCTCGAGCTGCCTTCTGAAATCTTCTGTTTAGTTCCTTAACTTCCTCATGTCTTCCTTTTGCTTTAGCTGCTCCACGTTCGAGGGCAAGGTCCAGTGTCTCTTTTGACATGTAATTTGGTCTTTCCTTTTTTTCTTGTCTTTTTAATAACTTTTTGCTTCCTTCTTGAATGATATCTTTTATGTCATGCCACAACTCTTCTGGTCTCCTATCATTTGTGTCTAATGCATTAAACCTATTTTTGAGGTGGTCTCTGAACTCAGGTGAGAAATACTCAAGGTCACACTGTGGCTCTCGTATACTTGTTCTAATTTTCTTTAGCTTCAGTTTGAACTTGCATATGAGAAGTTGATGGTCTGATCCACAGTCAGCACCTGGTCTTGTTTTGACATTTTGTATAGAGCTTTTCCATTGTCTCTTTCCACATATGTAGTCAATTTGATTCCTGTATGTTCCGTCTGGTGAAGTCCATGTGTATAGTCTCCGTTTATGATGTTGAAAAAATGTATTTGCAATGAAAAGGTCATTGGTCTGACAAAATTCTATCATATGATCTCCAGCTTTGTTTCTGTCACCAAGACCATATTTTCCAACAACTGAGCCGCCTTCTTTGTTTCCAACCTTTGCATTCCAGTAACCAGTGATTATCAGTATGTCTTGATTGCATGTTTGATCTATTTCAGATTGCAGAAGCTGATAGAAGTCTTCCCTTTCTTCATTTGTGGCCTTAGTGGTGGGTGCATAAATTTGAATAATAGTCCTATTAACTGGCCTTCCTTGTAGGCGTATGGATATTATTCTAACACTGACAACATTGTATTTCATGACAGATCTTGAAATGTCTTTTTTGATGATGAATGCAGCCCCATTTCTCTTTAGTTTATCATTCCCAGCATAGTAGACCATATGATTGTCTGACTCAAAATGGCCTGTGCCGGTCCATTTTAGCTCACTGATGCCTAGAATGTCAATGGTTATGCACTCCATTTCTCTTTTAATGATTTCTAGTTTTCCTAGATTCATACTATGTACATTCCATGTTCCAATTATTAATGGATGTTTACAGTTGTTTCTCCTCATTTTGAATCATGCCACATCAGCAAGTTGAGTCCCTGGGGCTTTACTCCATTTCTGTCATCATGCTAGACTCTACTTGGGGGAGGCAACTCTTTCCCAGTAGTCTTTTGAGTGCCTTCCAACCTGGGGGCCTCATTTTCAGGCACTATATCTGACAGTGTTTCTTTGCTATTCATAGGATTTTCAGTGGGTCGTTTTTTTGGGAGTGGCTCGCCAGGTCCTACTCCCTTGTCTGTTTCAGTCTGGAAGCTCAGCTGAAAACCTGTCCACCATGGGTAACCTTGCTCATGTCCGAGGTTACAGTGGCAGAGCTTTCAGCCTCATTGCAATATGCAAGACTCCACAGTGCGGCAAACTGACAGACGTGTGGGGGCTCTGATGGTAAAATAATTAATACAAGGATGCATATATAGCATAAGAAAAAGAGAAGGAGAATAGAAAGAGGGAAGAGAGTAGAACAAGAAAGGAAGAAAATAGAAATAATAAAAGAAAAAAAACCTCACGTATACACGCTCCCACCCACATATAAAATCGCTTGTAGTCAGGTACAGTGGTATACACTTGCAATCCCAGTGGCTTGGGGGGCAGAGGCAGGAGGATCACAAGCCCAAGATCACAGGCAGCCTGTGTAACCCAGCGAGACCCTGTCTCAAAAAGTTAAAAAAAAAAAAATGGGCTTGGGGCGCAGCACGGCAGTCCAGCACCTACAAAACAAATAGGCTCAAGACCCTGGTTTCAAACCCCCATACAAAACAAGAAAAACAAAGAACAACAACAACAACAAAAAGAAAACCCAAGAAACAACAACAAAAAAAATCAAAACAAAAACAAAACCATGCATACACGCTCACACACGCATATAAAAACTCTTCTAGTCAGGTGTGGTGGTGCACACCTGCAATCACAGCGGCTTAGGGGGCGGAGGCAGGAGGACCACAAACTGGAGATCACAGGCAGTTTGTGCAACCCAGCAAGCCCCTGTCTCAAAAAGTAAAAAATATGGGCTGGGGGCACAGCGCGGCGTTGCAGCACCTACAAAGCAAGCAGGTGCAAGACCCTGGATTCAAATCCCCGTACAAAAAGAAAAAGAAAAGAAAAAAACTCTTGTATGTTCTTGCAGGTGGAATCTGCACTGTGGGCACCCAGTTCCACCGGATGAATTTGATACTGCAGGAAGCAGTGCTCCCTCCAGAACTCAGGATGGCAGTGTTTTCACACAATCTGCAGGAGCAGTCTGTCTTAGTCTATAGAGATTTTGCTGATTACTTAGAAAATGGGGATTTCCCCACAATGTCCTGGGTGACCAAAGAGAAGGTTCTACCAAATATTCTGTGTCTATTGTATTGTTTTGGGAGAAGGACCTGGCAACCCACTCCCAAAAATCAATCTGCTATTGAAAACCCTATGAACAGCACAGAAGCACTGACAATAGTGTTTCCCCTGTTGTACAGAGGGTCGCTATGAGTCGGATACCAACTCAACGTCACCTAACAACAACAGCAGCAGCAGCAACAACAACAACAACAACATTGTATTGTTTGAGAAGCAGTGGAGCCTGTGGTATCCTCCATGAGGTTCTCCCTGTCCCACGTAGTTTGGGCGCCAATTCCCCAAATCAGAGATTTCCAGCCCAAAGCCTATAGCATGGAGGGAATATGGCTGCTATCGTGGATATTTTTTTTTATTATTATTGCAGGGCTTTCCACCCAGTTGGAAGACCACTTGGGAGGACCAAATCCTCTTGTGGGCGGGATGATATTCAACCCCCCCACAGAGAGTCTGTAGTAGGTCTGCCATGCACGGCGATTATGCTAGTAACTGTTCTTATTGTGTCTAATTGTCCTGTAAGACTGCCCAAAAGGAGCATTCTGTCCGCGTGGGGCTCAGCCGCCTCTGCAGACCTCACCTTTCTCCACAGTGCAGTGGGATGACTTAGGATCCCCTCTGGTGTGTCTGGGATCCAGGCGTATGTTTGCCCGTACGTCTGTGGAGATTGCGTCTGCATGATTGTCCCACCACAACAGGAGGGAGGGAGCCACGTTTCAGCTCTTGATGCGTACCGCTGGCACTGGTTTCCCAGTTCCCTCCACGATTACTCCCCTTACCCTCAAGTATCTACTCTCATGGATCTGATCCCTATTTTCTTGCATGAGGGACCTACAACAGCCCAGCGTCTCAGGCTGTGGGACGTATGTCGCGAAAGATAGCGATTCCGTGGGCCACCTTAAATGACTCACCCGAAACTTGTAGTTTGTGTCCCATGGGCAGGGTGACAGTGTGATGTCAAGGTTGCATTCCCTGTTGGGTCTGGCTCCCATGGGTATGTAGGCAAAGTCCCCTCCAAGTCTCCGGGATTCTATCCTGCCGTCTGCATGATGATGAAATGGTGGAATGGCGGTCCTGCTACTGACCTCTGTGTAGCTCCTCTGAAGCCAAATGCTCAATTTCAGTGTCCATCCCTAGCCATTAGGGAAATGCAAATTATAAAAACTCTGAGATTTCACCTTACACTAGTAAGAATGGCCAAGATCAATGAAACAGCAACAAATGCTGGTGAGGTTGCGGGGAAAAGGGAACACTTACATTGTTGGTGGAGCTGTAAATTGGTCCAACCACTGTGGAAATCAATATGGAGGTATGTTAAAAAACTGAAAATAGATCTACCATATGACACTATTGGGAATTTACCCAAAGGGAGATGGGTCATCATACCACAGAGACACCTGCATCTCCATGTTCAATGCAGCACTTTTCACAATAGCAAGGATATGGAATCAACCATGGTACCCTTCAACAGAAGAATGGATAAAAAAAACTATGGTACATATACACAATAGAATACTACTCAGCAATCAAAAAATGAAATAAGGCCATTCGCAGCAAAATGGATGGAATTAGAGAAAATTATTTTAAGTGAACGAACACAAGCTCAGAAAGAGAAACACCACATGTTCTCACTCTCATGTGGGAGCTGAATCAAAATTATAAGAAGGAAAAAATCCTATACAAAGGATGGATCATAAAGAAAAAAAAGCTATGAATGGTGTTATTATAGATGGTCTAGAAAATGCATATAATAGTTCTGACAAGGTAAAAGGAAAGTTTGCTGCAGGAAAAGTTTCTATCTTAAACAGAACCGGAACCCAAGGATATGTAGAAAAATATTACCATAAAAACACAAGTAAATGGTAGAGAAGTCTTTGATGGGGGGGTGGGATGTGGGGGGAAGCATACAAGAGGGTAAGGGGGAACCTATATGAATAATGTACAACAAAATGCATGTATGGAAATGTCACAATGAAAAGCATGTCAGAATGAATCACATTAAGGTGTACATTAAAAATTTCCAATTAAACAACAGTAACAACAACAAAAAAACCCACATTGTGCCATGCCTGGCACTATTGTCAGTACTTCTCTGCTATTCATAGGATTTTCAATGGCTGATTGTTTTGGGAGTGGGCTGCCAGGTCCTTCTCCCTAGCCTGTAGCACCCGGTATTACCACGCCGTCCTCTCATCCAAGGACTAACCAGGCTTGACCTGACTTAACCTCAGATCAGACTGGATCAGATGTCAGGGTGCCATGCTGCAAATCCTGAAGTCCTGGTGGAAGAAGTGGTGGGGTGTTTCTTACTCTGTTCCAGAGGAGCCCTCACCCATATTCCTGGAAAAGCTTCCTTTCCCCTGTTCTTCCTGGCCACATCTGAAGTGGGCCTTAGCATTGTAGCAGCTTTCTCAGACCATTTCCTTCCCATAAAGTATTGGAAGTGGAAGGATTGATTTTGGCCTTTAGCAATCCTTGGTATTTTGGTTCAGGCACATTTTTAGAAAAGAGGAAATAAATGCCGTGTTCTCGAAAACTTAGCCAATTTTTTACCTATTTGATCCCAGTCAGCATTGTATGCAATCTACACCTAATAATTAAACCAACAAACAAGTGTTCTTTCTCCTTATTCGATCCCCTATTTAAATATGAGTATTTTGAATCTATCAGGCTTAGGTGGAAAAACCATATAGTTATCATCATCTTGTTTATTTACTTACTTTTCAGTGCTGGGGATTGAACCCAGGACATTGCATATGTGAGGCAAGTGCTGTGTCCCTGAGCCACAACCCCAGCACAGTTATCATCTTCTCAGTCATTTTGACCAAATGAAGGGATTTACTGGTATCCCAGTCTTGACTGGGTATTTATTTTGAGACATAATTTATTCACTCAGAGGTTAACAGTTGCGTGTGTGTGTGTGTGTGTGTGTGTGTGTGTGTGTGTGTGTGTGTCTGAGGATTGAACTTTGGGCCTTGCACATGCTAAGCAAGTATCTACCACTGAGCTTCATTCCCAGCTGTGTTGGTCAGACTCTATGTCACTGACCAAATACCCGAGAAAAGAGTCTTAAGAGGAGGAATTTGTTGTGGCTCCTGGTTTCAGAGGGTCTCGTCCATCATGGACAGCTTTGGTGTTCCTGGGCCTGTGGTGATGCAGAGCATCGTGGCAGTCAGAGCCTCTGGCACAGGCTGCTCACCTGGTGGACAGGACAAAGAAAGGAGAAGGCACCAAAGACAAGGTGCCCCTCAAAGTTCTGCCCCCAGTGACCTACCTCCTCCAGCCATGTCATGTGTCCCAAAGTCTCCACCATCCAAAATAGTGCCACCAACAGGTGACCAAACATTGAGCACATAAGCCTGTGGGGGACATTTCATATTCAAACCATGAAAACAACCCCAACGTGACTTTTTAAAGTTTGCTTTTCTTTATCCTGAGCTCTCCTCTGCTGGGAGATCTTTGGTCTTGCTCTACATCGTAACCAGAATTCCAATGGGTAGCTCTGAATGTAGCCCACCATGGCAGGCCATTCCTGCTTCACCTTAAGGAACTCCTTACCATTCCCAGAGAAATCTGCAAACCAATAGCTTTAATAGAACATTATTTTAATATACGTGAAATTCTGTGTCTGGAGCTCTGAAGACCAAGGGGAGGACAAATTTGTATTTGTGATAACAAAAGCAAGAATGCCACCCTCAGGTGGTTCCATTTCTTAGTGTTTTGGCAGGACCCCTGGATTCCCCACTGACCTCTGACTGGGGGCAGATAAGGAGATAGAATGAGTGAAGAGTTGTTAACAAGCCAAAGGATAGCTTGGCATCCTGGCATTCTAACACCATACCACAGGAGGGAAATGATAATATGATACAGGGGTTCTGCCTCAGGAACAACAGACCAGAGATGGTTGGGAAGTTTGTAGGTGATTAATGCTGAAAAAGAGACCCACTATTTGAAGGTAGCCTGGGTGGGGTCCAGGCTGGTTTCTGTGACAACCAGAGATTGCATGGGGTGGGATGAGACTTTGTCAAGGTGGAGCGTCATAATAATTTCCTCTCCACTGGAGAGGGTGTGGGAGAGAATCTGCCCTCCTGAAGGATGTTGCCTTTGAAACCAAGATAGAGTTTGTGGGTAGTATCCAAATGGGACTACAACACACCCCTGCCACTTCATGGCCAGGCATAGGGGAGATGAACAGAGAACAGAGGGCAGTCATAGGATTGGCTGCTCTGAGACATGGAGGCAGGGACTCCTTGAACAGGCAGATGGAGGAATCCCTTCTGTGGACCTGTGATCAGAGCAAGTGGCTCATGGGAAAAGCCAGGCCTTCTGCCATGAGGAAGAGGGTCCTGTCGGGGAACCGAGTGTAGTTACCTCTGAGCAGAGGTTGGTCTATCTTCAAGGGAAAAAGGCATCAGCTCCCTGCTGAGGGCGCTGGCCTCCACCAGTGTCTCATGGCTGTGTGATGGCATGGTGTTTGGGAAGCAATGGGACAGACTTAGGCATGGTGATCTCTTTACCCACTCATGGTGGGACACAGTGTGTGTTACGCCCCTTTCTAAGGGCTCAGAGTGTGTTTGGATGGGATCGCCATGATTAGAGTGCTTTGGTTGGATAGCCTGGGTGCCAGTCCCAGCTGAAGTCTTACCAATTCTAGGCTCTGGGCAAGTAACCTAGACCCTATCAGCTTCCTTTTTCTGTCAGTAGCATGTGGGTGACAGTAATAGTACCCAAGTGCTACGGATGCCAGAGTAAGTGTGAATTAAATGTCAGCTTTTATTAATATTTATGCCCCCATCTCTTAAAGCTGTGCATGTCCTAGGCTCAAGCAATGAAAGGGGCTCTTGGCACTTTAATTCAAGGCCAAGAAGGAGAAAGTTACTCTCTTAGTATACCACAGCAAGTTGAGATGCCATGGTGGTATTTTTCTTTTCTTTTCTTTCTTTTTTTTCTTTTTTTTTCTTTTTCTTTTTTTGTGGTGGTGATTTTTATTTTGAGACAGGGTTTCACTAGGTAGCCCAGGCTGACCTCAGACTTGTGTCAATCCTCCTGCCTCAGCCTCCCCAGTGCTGCAATTACAGATGTGGCCACCAGGAGTGGCTGGATGCCACGAGGTTTTCTAGATGTGCCACTGACTCCAGGCTCCTCTGATTGCTCTCTCTCACCCCCTCTCCTGGCAGAGGAGCTGGGAGGGGCAGAGAATGTCTGGTAGCCCTTTCTGAGTCAGTGACCAATCCAAGGTGGAGACTGGGTGAGGAACCAGACAAGGGTTTAGGGCTAGGGGACTGTGGGAAAGAGCAAATGTCCAAAGGACAAGATTCACTAGTGTCCTTTGATATCTGAAGGGGTGGCTGCCATGCCAGTAGAGAAGCCCTGAGCCTGTGAAGGGCACCCTGAGGCAGCCAAGGACAGTACCCAGGGGAGCCAAGCTCAGAGGAGCAAAGTCCAGAGGCAGCCTGCCTCTCCCATGGCAAGTCTCACACCCTGTCACCCTGAAATCTTAGAATGCAGTGAGAAAGTGGCAAAGCAAATGAGTTAGGACATTACAGTGTCCAATAGCACATTATTGTGGCTCTCATAAGGATGTGTTGGTGGGTGCAGAGTGGGAGGCTGCTTTTCCTCCCCTGGTTGCTCTGTCCACCTGTAAGGATTCACCTTAAGTGAAAGCTGGTGGTTGTAAAGTGCCATTGAGTCAGGTCTGACTCATAGTGACCTGATGTAAAACAGAACAAAACACTCCCCAACACAGTGCCACGCACAGCACTGTCAGTGCTTCTATGCTATTCATTGGGTTTTTGATGGCTGATTGTTTGGGGAGTGGGCTGTGAGATCCTTCTTTCTGTTTTTGCACTGTTGGGAATCAAACCCAGGGCCTCAGAGAGCACAGAGCATCACTTTACCAACCGAGCCAAACCCCAGGCCTTAGGTACAAGGCAGGGTACAAAGAAGCCATGCGCCAGGGGAACAAATTCAGCTGTTGGATTTCCCACCACTTCCTACCACACTGAGAGAGACACTGAGTTAACACAGAGCAAAGCGTAATTAAGAGAACTTAATAGTGAATGGCATGCAGGTGTAGAACTGTAGTGTCTGATCCCATCAGATCTCAGAAGCTCAGCAGGGTCCAGCTTGGTTAGTACTTGGGTGGGAGACCACCTGGGAACACCAGGTGCTGTAGGCTTAGAAGAAGGACCCGGCAACCCACTCCCAAAAATCTATCTGCCATTGGAAACCCTATGAATGGGAGAGGAGTACTGACAATAGTGTTTCTCCTGTTGTATGTAGGGTCGCTATGAGTCAGACACCAACTTGACAGCACCTAACAACAACAATAGCGAATAGAGACAAAGAAGGGCAGCTAGAGGGAAAGAGCAACATGTTGGCCCTTGCTTAGAAGGAGGCAGAGGAAAGAAAGAGAAGTGGGAGAGACATGGAGGGCGTGGGATGAGTCCCTCTAGCCCGGTAGAGGTGACAGGACACCTCCTTGCACAAATCCCCTGCCAGGTGTGGCTGGGCAAGCTCATTCGTTTCAGATCTTCATTTTTGCAGCAGCTGGCCTGCCTGGGAGCTTCCTGGAAACACGATCACTATTTATTTTCTCTGGGTCCCATGTTTAAGGCGCAATGAAAAACAACCTCACGGCCCCAGCACAAGTGCCCCGTCTGAGAGACCATTAAGATAAAGTCCTGCATAAGTGGCCCTAATAAAAGAAATTTATCACAGGACATGGAGAGGAAGGTGTCTTTATTCACTAGGTGAATAGCACCCGGCATCGTCACTGTAGCTTTTCAAGGCTCAGAAATTATGATTCATTCTCCAAATTACCAACTGCACAAAAATTACTAAATGGTGCGTTATCACTCCCTCTCAGCGAGAGAATGTCTTTGTTTAACGTTTGATTACAAATGGCTTTCCTGCAATTATCATCAATAAATCACAGGTAAGTGTCTCCATAGCCGGGACCGATGGAGAAAGACTTTATGAGCTACTGGGAGAATGGGGACAAAAAGCAAGTGATAGCTCACACTTCGGAGCGCTTTCAGGATGGACTCTGCTGGCGCCTTGTGGGCAGACCCCAGAGGCAGAGCATGGACGGTGTCCAGGGCAAGGAGGTGGGCAGTTCTGCAGCGCTGTGACCGTGGACCTGCCTTTGTGTATGAGAAAGAGTGAACAAAAGAGGGAGGAAGGTATCCATGTGGGAAGAATGGAGGGACTTGTCAGGGTGATGGAAGTGGGGAGAGGGAAAGGAGAAGAGGAGGAGGAAGACAAAGGGAAGAAAGAGGCAGAGAAAGAAGGGAAGGAGCGGGAAAGGAGAGCATCCCCGTCCTTACCTGCCCCCATCATGCTTCAGTTGGCCCACAGGTAGTGCTGGAGGCCCTTGTGTCAAATCTCTAAAGTTCTTGCTGACTCCTGTGGACCGGTCCTCAGTGGCTTTTGCTTGTCTCTTGGCTTGACAGTTCACCAGACCCCATCTCCAGACCCTGCCTTTGGGGATGTGCTTGCCTTCTTCTCCAAAGAATCTCCTTCGAAAGGAAGATTGGCTTTGCCTTGTCTTTTTCCTTTACAATGATTCCCTGTCCTTCTTCCCTCAGCCTTCCACCTCACCACAAATTTTTCTTAACTCTTCAGGCATCTCTGCATCAGGTGGCAAGCTGTCCCACAGCCTACCCCCAAGAAACCCCAGAGGTCTAGTGGGCAGGGAGTGTACGGTGGAGCTGGACGCAAGGTTAAGTCCATTGTAAATGTAATCCCGTGACATCTGTAAGTGAGCAGAGGGCATTTCTACCTACAGAATATGATGATACTGTTGGAGACCCATCTGTACTAACCCAGGCAAACCTCAGTGCCAATAACCAACAGCAGAGGAGTATCTGCTGTGGGTTTGTTGTTGTTAGGTGCTGTGGAGTCGCTGTCTGACTCATAGCAACACTATGTACAATAGGCAAAACACTATTGTCTGGCTTTTCTGGTATTCATAGTGTTTTCAATGGCTGATTGTTTTTTGGAAGTGGATTGCCTGGTCCATCTCCCAAGCCTACATCACCTGGTGTTCCCAGGCCATCTCCCATCCAAGTACTAACCAGGCCAGACTCTGCTTAACTTCCAAGATTGATGGGACCAGACACCACAGTGATACAGCTGCAGGCTCTGTGGGTTTAGGGACACAGAAAGAATCAAACATGGTTTGCTGTCTGCATTCAGATGTCCTAAGGAGAAGAGTAAGAATTTGATCAAAGGCAAAGGAGAGAGTATGAACGGGGCAGACGTTCTCCATGGGAAGTTATGAGAGTTACATCAACAAGGGTGACTACAGAGCCCGGAACAAAATTTTGTTGTTGTTGTTAGGTGCTGTCGAGTTGTCTCCAACTCATAGTGACCCTCATAGGGTTTTCAATGGCAAATTGTTTTGGGATTGCCACAAGAGTGGATTGCCACATCCTTCTCCCATGTTTGTGGTGCTGGGAATCGAACTCTGGACCTCAGAGACTGCAGAGTGGCACTGTACCATCTGAGCTAAATCCCAGCCCCCTGCTGTCAGGTGCCGTGGAGTCGGTATCCAACTCATAGCGACCCTCATAGGGTTTTCAATGACTGACTGCTTCAGGATTGCCTTGGGAGTGGATTACCAGGCCCTTCTCCCATTTTTGCGGTGCTGGGAATTGAACTCGAGACCTCAGAGACTGCAGTGCAGCGCTCTACCAACTGAGCTAAATCCCAGCCCCCGGGACAAAATTTTAGGAGATCTCAAAGGAGAAATTCCCAAGTTTGGATTTAATTATGTAGGTCGCCATGAATCTTTGAGAAGAAATAAGATTGAAGCAATGGAATTATGATCATTATTGTTGGAAGGAGAGATTAGAAGATGACACTCCCATTCTTTGGTCCTCTATGTCATCATTCCTTCAAATCATCCATTTGTTCATTCAGCAGATATTTATGGAAGACCCACTACATGCCAGGCACTGGAATGGGGATATCACAGTGAAATAAAGAGATAGTTCTGGCACCCGTGAGGCTTAAGCACCTAGAAGAAAGTAAACAGATGCCAATGATTATCATTTGTAATATTTATAACATGTGCTATGGAGAAAATAAACAGGTTAAGGATAACTGCTATGTGGAGAGCAACTAATTCTCTGGTTAGGGTGGTCAGGATTTCACCCCTCTGAAGAGGTATAATGTTTGAGCTGAGACCCAACTTCCAGAAAGAACATTTCCAAGAGGGCATTTGAAGGACAGAGAGAAGTGAAAGTTCCCAGCAAGAATCCAGAGATGTGATAGTGCTTTATACATGAGGTTGATAGTGTCTCTGATCCAAGTGTCAACAGACTCTCTGGAGGCAAAATTGAGACTTGAAAGGAAATGAAATGGAATGCATCTTTTACTTCCTGGCCTGGATCTGTGTACCTTGGCTCCAACTCAGGTACACACTTGGCCACCACCGCTTTCTACCCAGGTCCTTCCAGATCTTTCTGGAACTGGGACATTTTCCACGTGGTCTCGCAGAACATGTAGTCAATCAACTCGCTCCACCTTGATGCAATTGTGCCTGCTGTTTGTGTGGCTCTGCATTTTACAAGTTACTCTGGATCCTGGTTCAGATTGTGCTACAAATATACCAACAAAGACCCTGGCTAAAGTGAGGAAATAATCTTGTCAAATTAGCAAAATATGAGCATCATAGGGGAAGAGGTCGTACTCCTTCCACTTGCTACATTTATTTTAATCATCTGCTTCTAAGTATGAAAATTGGCCAAGGTAGAATTTTCCTTTCTTCTTGATTTCAGAGATTTTTGATAAGAAGGTATTAAATACCTATGTGTTGAATTTAAAAGTAGGTGGCTGGACACCATAGTGTGTGCCTGTAATCCCAGCAACTCAGCTGGCTGAGGCAGAAGGATGGTGAGTTTGAGGCCAGAGGCAGCCTGCATAACTTAATAAGACCCTATCTCAAAATAAAAATACATAAATAATAATAAATTAATTGTAACCTAAAGTCTCTGGGAACTTGTGAGAATTTAAATTTGATGGGTGATTATGAGAGGCAAAGAAAGAAGAGAGGGAGAAAGATGGGGTGGGAGATCCATGACCCCACAAAGAGTGAGGAAGGAAAGACCAGGTTGCAGAAGAGAGACAAAGACAAATGGCAGTGGAAAAGTAACTGGTACCAAACAAGGTGGGAGTGGAGACTGCGAGGGAGACCTAGCCACGAATGGACGTAGGGCTGGGCAGCAAGCCTGCTGCCCTGTCAAAGGGGACACAGTATGGAGATTAAGATCTCTATCGGGGCTTGTGGCTGGAGCGATTACAGTGTATTAGGGTCCTGTCAGTGTTGACAAACACTGCCCCAATTAGGAATTAGTTCCACAAGGCATCAGATAGCAGGACTGCTGTTGACCTGTAAATAGACCGGCCCTCCCTTCTCTCTCCCTTATTCAAATAGACGCCTGCAGTTTGCTGGACTAGCACAGGAAGCCCAGCTCTCCAGGGCTCCTCCTGCAGCAGACATTAGGAGACAGAAATGAATACCAATCACTTACTGTCCTAATACTTTTTCTGTTTCTTTTTCTGCCCCCCCTCCCGACTCTTTTTTTTTCTTTTGAACACCAGTATTCTGGTAAATGCAAGTAATTTCTTGAAGAAAGGATGTCCAACAATCACAAATGTTCATTCTCCCCTGCACTTCATCCAACATCGATCCCAAGGCCCATCATTTTGCCATTGTTTCAAGGACATGTAAGTTCTGTCTGGGTGAGGTGCCCAGTTCATGGCAAAAGTCAGTGAATGATTGGAAATTAATTTCCAAGACAGCAGCCTGAGCACATGTTGCAGACTCATCTCTCTCTCCCCAAATCTGTGGAAATGACAGACAAGAGGTGTGTAGTTCTCATGGAGAAAAAATCCACAACCAGAGTAGAAAATAACAGGGGTCATTGGTACAGTCAAAGCTACAGGGGATCCTGGAGAGATGAGAAGTAGATGGAGACAAAAACAGGAAGTGTGAGCAGAAGAACTTTGCAGGAAAGAAGGATATGGTTGCTGGGGAGCAGGAGGGACTGCTGGGCAGGTGATGGGGTGACTGGGGCAAGATGGGGAACCTTACCCGGCGGGAGAACGTGACAAAGTCCTCAGCTGTCAGGAAGGAGATAAGCTATAGATGGGGAAGGGTGGGTTTTGAGCCAGAGAAGGACAGCGCCTCAGGAAAACCTGGCACTCCCACAGAGACCCCTATATTTAGGAATCCAGCTCCTGAGTCACATTGCTCAGATCCTTTAGGGCAGGTTTTGGGGAATTTCCTGCCTCCCCAACAACCAGAAGAGGATGCGTGACATTACATGCATGTTTGGGGGAACCCCATGCTTCCCCAATAAACTTTGGAGGCAAACAGATTTTTATTTGCAAACTAAAGGGACTCATAAATACAGAGTACAATCAATAGTCACAAAATATTTGAGGAAAGCAAAACTATGAAAGAGATGCAGAGATGCATAAGACTCAGTACGTTTATGGGCTAATACCAGGAAATTAGGCTAATTAAAAAGAACAGGGCATTAGAATCGGCATAATTAAACCTACTCAGAGCCATGGAGGATATTGCATCCCTAATAATAAGAGATACAGGAAAAAATTAAAATTTTTATTTTTGACAAAAATTTGACAGTTTGAGTAGTGGGCAGAAAGAGTTGGAGAGCAAGTGAGTAGGCTAGAAGAACAAGCTGACAAGTTCTCTAGAATGCAAACTATGAAGGTAAATTGAAGACACATAGGAAATGTTCTACCACACTTTTGATAGGTCAGTGAGTAAACTCACATCACAGTGAGAAACCTGGATTCACAATCATTAGATGTGGCAGAAAAAGATGAAATTAATGAAAGGAATGGAACGACCTAGAGAAGTTGATTAACATAAACTAGACTTACTAGTTTATAACAACTAGACTTACTAGTTTATAACTTACTAATTTATAACAAACTAGACTTAGCATAACAGAGAAAATATTTATATTTAAATTAAAGCAGATTTTTCACAAAAATTGACTATGTTTTAGGTTAGAAAAGAAATCTTGATAAATTCCACAAAGCAAAAATTATTTGATATTTATTTACTAGTCATGAGACAATAGAAGCATAAATTGAAAATCAAAAGAAAACTTTGTCCCTGAAAATTGAAAGTCATGTTTCAGAATAATTTTGTAGCTAAAAAGGAAGTACAAAATGGTCATTACTAACTGTAGAAATGCACAAAGTTAAGAACACACTTATTAAGGTTTATGGATCGACAGATGCAAATGTATATCATCACATTCATTTATTGTAACACAAGAAATACTAAAATATAAGTCAACTAAGATTTCAGCTTAACAAACTAGAAAAAAATAATGATTCAAAATAAAACAGAAAAAGAGAATTTGTAAAAATGGAAGCAGAGGTAGCTGAATTACAACACTAAAAATACAGTACATGAACACAGCTGGGTGGAGTGGCGTATGCCTGTAATCCCAGTGACTTGGGAGGTGGAGGCAGAAGGATGGTTAGTTTGAGACCAGAGGTAGTCTGCATAATTTAGTGAGACCCTGTCTCAAAAAAAGTAAAAAATATAGGCTACGGGTGCAGCTCAGTGGTACAGCACTTGCAAAGCGTGCAAGCGTGAGGCCCTGGGTTCAACCCTCAGTACCACACAAAAAAATAAATAAAATAAAAAAGCAAAATACACTACATGAACACAGCCAAAGTTGGTTTTTTGAAAAGATTTCTAAAATATACAAATATTTATAAAGTACAATGAAGGAAAAGAAGTCACAAATGACAGATGTACAATGGACATGAATACAGACAGAGATAAAATTATAAAGTACAACTTTATACCAATAAAATAAAAATATAGACACATTTTTAAATGCTTCAAAAATATAAATCACAAAATTTACTTAGAAAATATCAAATTTGACTAGAACAATAATCACAGAAGTTGAAGAAGTAAAACGGGCACACAATTTCAATAATTTTAAGTATGAGTTTTACCAAGCTTTGAAGGATGGATAATTTTCATGTCATACAAACTATTCCAAACTATAGAAAGAGAAGGGAGAGATTGAAAGAAACTACTCAGTCATTTTAAGACTAGCATACCCAATAACAAAACTTACAATTATAGTGCATTTAAAGAAAGCCAACTCATGAATTGGCTGATATCACATATGAATTTAGATACAAAGTTCTATTACAAATACCTTTCCAATAAACACATTGGTGCATTATATGTTCAGATATCCAAGATATTGTTCAGTAAAACCGTTGATGAAAAATGTGCATGATATCATACAACTTTCTGTATCCTTGAAAATATATAAATATGTAAATTGCATTAATTGTGTGACTTTTTGGAAGCATAAATGGAATATGTGCACTCCATTCCAGAGGGGTGCCACACAGGCATATTTACATGTCACTTTACACCTTACATTCTGTTTGAACTTCAAAACAAAACATGAATGGGTTTATTTTGAAAATTTTAAAGGAAAAAAAAAGGAGAAAAATAGGGATTTGGACTGCTGATCTGGGGGTCTGATTTTCCAAACCTTCTGCAAATCTTGGTCATTCTCTCATTGTGAGATTAAGGGTCTTCTTGGCTTGAAGAGGTGTTGTTTGTTTGTTGTTTTTTTGTTTTGTTTTCCTGGGACTCCAAGATCCAGGATGAATGAGAGACTATAAGAAAACAGATAACAGCTTACTGTGAAGTAAAATCCTCAATTTAGAGATATCCAAAGAGAAAATGAATCTCCTTGGGGGGAATTGCTTCCTGTTCAGGCAGAAGTTGGATGAGGTCCACAGAGGGTACAGATTTTAACCTCAGGGTTCTAGTTTCTTTCCTCAAACCTGATTATTAAGAACTAAGAAAAGCGGGCTAATCCTTGTAAGTTTGAAATCAATCTCCTCTCTCTTTTTCTCTATCTATATCTATATATGCCTGCCGCCCTACCACTGTGGTGTCCGGTCCCATCAGATCTGGAAAGCAAAGCAGGGTCAGATCTGGTTAGTAATTGGATGGAAGACTGCCTGGGAACACCAGGTGCTGTAGGCCTGGGAGAAGGACCTGGCAACTCCCCCAAAATAATCAGCCATTGAAAACCCTATGAAAAGCAGAGAAGCACTAATGATAGTGTTTTGCCTGTTGTACATGGGGTCACTATGAGTCAGACACTGACTCAATGGCACTTAACCACAATAATAACATATCTCTATCTCTATCTATCTATCTATCTATCTATCTATCATCTATCTATATTGGAGAAATTTGAAGTGCTACAAAAACCAGTGGCACCTAACCACAATAATAACATATCTCTCTATCTATCTATCTATCTATCTATCTATCTATCTATCTATCATCTATCTATATTGGAGAAATTTGAAGTGCTACAAAAACCAGATATGTCATTGTTAACATATTAATCAGCAAGAGCCTTCATTCCTCATTTAGATTGGTACTTACACGTTTTCAAAAAATATTTACATGTGTATCATTACTTTTTTTTTAAGCACTAAAGGTTGGACCCTCAGCCTTGCACATACTTGGGAATGACTCCACCACTGAACCTCACTCCCAGCCCTCTTTTGATTTTTTATCATGAGATAGCGTCTCACTAAATTGCATAGGTGGCATCTGACCTCGAACTCCATCCTCCTGCCTCAGCCTCTAGAGCTGCTGAGATTACAGGTGCATCATGATACCCAACTCTGTCATTGCTTTTAAATTCTTAAAACCATTTTGTTGGATAAACAGGACAAATACCACCTCTGTTTCTCAAAGGAGAAAACAGTCCAGTTAAGCTACAGTTCACACAACCTGTTCTCACTAGGTGAGGGAAGGACATCTCACTCTGGAGTCTACACTCAATTTCATGTGAGTTGTATCCTCAATTCACAACATAAAATCTCCATGAACAGAATCATACTTATCAGTCACAAATGTGATGAGTAGGTGGGATAGTTAGAGCCAAAGAAAATCTGGGTGACTTTTTTTTTTTTTACCCCTCCATCCTGAACCATTTGCCTGGGTGAATAGGGAAGGCTGATACCTACGTCCTCTGGTAGTTTGTAACAACCGTTTGCATGGTACTGTGTTGACCTGGGAAAGCTGCATTGCGGAAGCTGTGCGGATGTACTCCCGTGAGTCTGGGGTCTCAGACAATTCCCGGACTAGGCTTTGTCAGTGGCGGATGAATCATTCATTGGGAGGCACCAATAGCCTGGGAAACAGCAATTGGACTAGGGTACATGGTTGAGTGGTGCTATTTGCCCGTTGTTTACACTAGACTGTAGAATAACTCAAGGGCCAACTGGCCTTAAGTGAATTATTGACACAGCCAGCACCGGGCCTGAGGGAACTGCAATTAATTGCACGAATCACCCGGAGCCCCTGCACGTGTTAACACGAGGATTTAGCAGCACTCCACTAAGTTGTTGATGAGGCCTGGGGCGGGATGAAAACCCTTAGAATACAAATGTGACAGCCCGTGCCCCTGTATTTGTTAGTCAATAATCGGAATAACCTCGGTTTCACAGTTTCTGTGTTGGATTTGCCGTTCCTTTCTCTCCTTGGCTAATCGCTAGCGAGGCGCGATAGGGTAGAGACTTTAACTTTGATTTGGAGCCCCCTCCCCCTCCCACTAAATAAAAGCACAGGTTTTTTATCCACATGCGTATATTGCACAGACATCAAAGAAAAAAAAGCCTCATGCATTTCCATTAAAGCCAGGCGGACCAGGGGGAGGCACCAAGCTGGGTGCGGGCTTTTGAGGCGGTGGAAATTGATAAGGTTCATCTGCATACAAAAGGCTGAATGGAGAGGCGGCAGGGTGAGCGAGGTCGGACACCCAGATGGATTTTTTAATTCTGGGGAAAATAACACCACGCTCACAAGTGATAACTGAGCCTTTCTTCCCAACTCAGACCAAAATACGATTTCCATTTGTGCATTGGAGGAGAAGAAAATTATACAGAATTTCATTCTGCAGCATAATAAGGCTTCACACTGAATAATGCTACCATAAGGCAGTGTAATTACTGAAGGGCAGAAAATACACTTTCCGTTTATATCTAATCACAATACCACATTGTCTGCTTTGGGGGAAAAAATCTAAGGTAGGGGCGCAGCATGTTGCTAGACTATGAGCAGGTCCCCGGGGAGCTCCTTGGTGCCTGTCTTATCAGAGTCCTGAGAGAGGAGATGGCTTGGGTGGGTGACTGCCACCTCATGTGAGACTGGATGCATTAGTGAAGTGGTGGACTTCTCTGCTCTTTGAGGATCTCTAGGTTCTTAGGTTGCTACTCTTCTAAACTAATGTGGCTTATCTACACTTGCCCAATAAAACCATGCGTAGGGCACAAGGATCAATGAAATTTGTTCCCAGGCAAAGCAACCAAGAATTCATGCACTAAAAGAAAGAACCAGCTAAATTATTATTATTGTTTCATTGGGCTATTAAAATGGCCAGGGAAGGTTTTGTTGGTATGTTCTTAAAAGTTTGGACTTTGAGGAATACACAGTTTTGATTCCATTTTGTAGTCTAGTTTTTGCCCATTTAAGAATAATATATGACTATTATGAAATATATGGAAACAGAAAAGCCCAGTGGAAAACAATTATTCTAACAACTATTAATATTTGGGTAGATTTTTCTTTGTGATGTGTATGCTTTGTTTGTCTTTGTTTTTGATTTTGCTTGTGGTGCTGGGGATCAGGCCCAAGGACTCCTGCATGCTAGGCAAGTGCTATGTAATACTGCTAGTGTACTTTTTGTTTTGTTTCATTCATTTCCAAATAATACAACCCAGCTTCCATAGTTCCTTAACTAAGGAACTAAACAGGTTTAATGCATTAGACACAAATGATAGGAGACCAGAAGAGTTGTGGCATGACATAAAAGATATCATTCAAGAAGGAAGCAAAAAGTTATTAAAAAGACAAGAAAAAAAGGAAAGACCAAATTACATGTCAAAAGAGACACTGCACCTTGCCCTCAAACGTGGAGCAGCTAAAGCAAAAGGAAGACATGAGGAAGCTAAGGAACTAAACAGAAGATTTCAGAAGGCAGCTCGAGAAGACTAGAACAAATATAATGACATGTGCAAGGAGCTGGAGGCAGAAAACCAAAAGGGAAGAACACGCTCCGTGTTTCTCAAGCTTAAGGAAGTGAAGAAAAAATTCAAGCCTTGAGTGGCAGTAGTGAAAGATTCTACAGGGAAAATATTAAATGATGCAGGAAACATCAAAAGAAGATGGGAAGAATACACAAAGTCATTATACAAGAAAGAATTGGTAGATGACCAACCATTCCAAGTGGCTGCATATGAAGAGGAACCAATGGTGTTGAAGGACGAAGGGGAAGCTGCCTTGAAAGAACTGGTGAAACACAAGGCTCCAGGAATTGATGGGATACCAATAGAGATGTTTCAACAAACAGATGCAGCACTGGAGGTGTTAACATGTTTATGCCAACAGATTTGGAAAACAGCTACTTGGCCAAATGACTGGAAGAGATCCATATTTGTGCCTATTCCCAAAAAAGGGGATCCAACTGCATGTGCAAACTATCGGACAATATCATTAATATCACACACCAGCAAAATTCTACTAAAGATCATTCAGAAGCAACTGCAGCAGTATATAGACAGGGAATTACCAGAAAATCAAGCGGGATTCAGAAAAGGGCGGGGAACTAGGGACATCATTGCTGATGTCAGGTGGATATTAGCTGAAAGCAGAGAATATCAGAAAGATGTCTGTCTATGTTTTATTGACTATACAAAAGCATTTGATTGTGTGGATCATAACAAATTATGGATAACACTTCAGAAAATGGGAATACCAGAACACCTAATTGTGCTCATGAGAAATCTGTACATGAACCAGGAGGCAGTTGTTTGAATAGAACAAGGAAACGCTGCCTGTTTTAAAGTTGAGAAAGGTGTGCATCAGGGCTGTATACTTTCACCCTATCTCTTCAATTTATATGCTGAGCAAATAATCCGAGAAGCTGGACTTTATGAGGAAGAACGCGGCATCAAGATTGGAGGAAGACTCATTAACAACCTGGTTATGCAGATGACACAACTCTGCTTGCTGAAAGTGAAGAGGATTTAAAACATTTACTGATGAAGATCAAAGATCACAGCCTTCAATATGGGTTGAGACTAAACATCAACAAAACAAAAATCCTTACAACTGGGTCAGCACGCAACTTCACATTAAATGGAGAAAAGATTGAGGTTGTCCAAGATTTTACTTTGCTTGGCTCTATAATCAACACCCGTGGAAGCAGCAGTCAAGAAATCAAAAGATGC